>JAMKCH010015881.1:0-33249 GCA_023653785.1 Ophioderma brevispina
GCGAAGCATGCCGCTGCGATTTGAGAGAAATTTTGAGACTACTTCCGGGTATACACCAAGAAAATATATGGTAAAATACACGAGCATGCAAGCTTTTCGTTTCTGAATTCTCACTTTTCCATCGTCAAAAACATAGTTTCTAGAAAATTATAGGGCCTAAATTGAGGTGGAAGTGCTTAGTAATGCCATCCTCTTCGGTTAATCCGACTCCGCCGTGCGACTTCCTCCTCAAAAAGGCAAAAAAATCTGGCAAAATTCCCTTCACAATAATCTTTCAGGTATGTTGTTGCAATATTCACCTTCGGGTGGCAATGGCCGATCGGGATCTCGTCACGTCGGGCAGCGAGACCGACTGCGATTGGCCGACGGCGAATATGCAAAATAGGAGAAACACGCGCGGTTTTCGAAGTCCCCCAATCTTTATATTTTTTTTACAACTTAAAGGTATCACCGCTTATACAAATAAATACCACATCTTGAACGGAGAACCTTCATGATTCCCGGCCCCTCCACCTTACTATTAGCAAGTTATTTCAGAAATTGGCTTTTACAAAATGGCTTTTCCGACAGCACCTTTCACCTGACATTTTATTAAAAGTCGGAAGATTGGAGAAGTCGGCGGTAAACCACAAAGACTTGCACACAACATGTGTGGTCTTTTCAAGTAGCGCAAGTCAATTAGGAGCCATTGTGGTACATAATATAAAGTTATGATCAAGTTCAAACATTTAGATTTTCAAGATCAGGGAAGCGTGTGTGAGAGGTTCGGGAATATGGAGAGGATGGGGTGGGGGAAAGGGGAGGGGAAGCATTTTGGTGATTCTGGATGGTTTCCTGTGTTTGGATTACTTTGTGTTTCAAATAGTTGATTGAGCATTTCTGCACCCAAAATCGGCTATTTTGGTAGTCAAAAAATAACAATTTTTACAACAAAAGTGGAACTTGGATGGTTCCCAGAAGGTTTCTGGATGGTTCTATGTGTTTTTGGATCATTTGTGTTCAATGGTTGTTGACCAGTGCTGGAACCCAAATCAGCTATTTGGTTTTTTAAAAGGATAAAATTAATAAGTTTTAAGAAAAGTGGAATTTCGGATGGTTTCCCATGGTTCATGGCGGTTCCAAGGGGTTTTGGTTCCTTGATTTCAATGCGCTATAAGTTTGCGGATCCCCAAATGCTGTTGGTCCAATGATAAAAAATTATTTTGAAATAAAACGTCAACACTTTGATTGGTTCCAGATTGTTTCTGGATGGTTCCCAGTGTTTTCGTCTCCGTTGTATCAATGATTGTTGACAAATTGTGTGGACATAAATGGTTATTTTGTTCAAGATGGTTCAAAATGGGATTTGTTCCAAGAAAAGTGGATACTTTTTGGATGTTTCCTGGATAGTTTCTGGATGGGTCCCAGTGTTCGGGTCCTGTGTGTTTCAATGGTTGATGATAATGCCTGGAAACCAATTCAGTTGTTTTGGTTCAAAATAGTCAAAATAATGTTTTGAAAAAGAAAAGGAAAAGACACTTTGGATGGTCTCAAATGGTTACGGGATGGTTCCTGGTGTTTTGGCTCCTTTGTGTAGCAATGGTCGTTGAGCAATTGCTGAAAACTCAAATTGGCCTTTCTGTCCAAATGGGTCAAATTATGATTTTATTTTCTTAAATTAACATTACACGCTTTGGAGGGTTCTTAATGGTCTTTGTGATTCACAGTGTGTTAGCTCTTTGGGTGTCAATGGTTGATTAAATTACATGGATCCCGATTCAAACAGTTTTGGTTCAAAATTGTCCAAAATGAATTATTTTTTTAAGAAAAGTGCACTTTGGATGGTCCAGATTTTTCGGAGTTTGGTGTTTTTGGTCCTTTGTGTATCAACACAAACCAAAAATAGCAAACAAAATTGCCCATTTCCATTCCAAAGGTAAACTAATGATGTGAAATGTGGACAATTTGGCTGGTTCTGACGGTTGTGGATGGTTCCGGTGTTTTGGCTCTTTTGTGTTTCAATGGTTGATGAGCATGTCTAAGTAGGGACTTTGTGCTACACCTGATGGGTGCCCATTTTACACAATTTGTTTAACATGAGGACTTTAAAAATCATTGTGAAGGGCCTAATGTTATCCCTGTTTTCACTTAGGTCGCGTTCGGCGGTTGGCTTTTTCACAATGGGGTGGTTGCAGCTATTGATCTCTGTCTACCACTTGATCCTGCGTTTTTCCGTAAGATGCTGAAACGGGGATCTCGCGACCTCATATATTTTCGGGCTGATATAGATAATAACTTTGCTCATTCGTAGCCTCATGATGACGACGTTTGCCGGTGCCGTCTCGTAGAGTTACTGGGAGTAGCACTATGGTAATGATTCCTGCCAACACGTACTGTCCTACCAAACTGTACGAATGAATACAAGGGGTACCTGATGACGGCTCACTCTAGCCACGCCCATCAGACTGAATATATTGCGTCGATGAAAAGCTGAAGCGCGTCCTGGCCGAATACGGATACGCATGGCGCTCTTCTCTACCTGGTGCAGCAACTTGTCAGGAAGCGTTACCATGTGGCCCCTTATGTTGACGGTCCTGAGTTAGAATGCTTATTTGTACCATTTAATGGGTTGTATTGAAAAAACCGGTGAAGCCATAGGATTCGTCAGAGATTATGGAGATACTATTGCATGCAACAAAGAAACTATGCCGGTACAGAGAGTATTAATTTCAGCAATGTACCCAATAATAATAAAATAGTTTATAACATAACAACACAACAAACAAAGTTGCAACGGCTAGGTTATAAATTACAGTTCAATCAGGCAAGAAAGATTGTTATAAACAACAGGACAAAGCATTGATATAGCAATTATTTCAAAATATAATAGTGGAACAAAAGTGCTTCAAAGACGATCTAAGAGTCTTGGAGGTTTAATATGAAAAAGGGGCAATATAAAAACTCCAAAGTGTTTCAAACGTTTAGGAGCAGCATTGGCCCAAAAAAGATCTCTGCCCAAAGGCAGTTATGTACTTTATAGCAATAAGATTAAGTTTGAAGATGACGCAGATTGCTACAAGTTTATATTCTAGAATATTCAGCGAAAGTAATCTGTAAGTGGAGCAAGTCCGGCACCGCGAGTCCACGAAAGTATAACTCTCTTAAAATGAAGAGTGAAAAATCACTCTGAATTCGAGTTATTTGAAATTAACTTAATCGAGGGGCTTTTAGCTCTTAAAAGAGCGCCGAGAAATACAACCCGCACCTCACTCGCGGTTACAAGTCACTCTCTGACCGAGTGCTCAACAATACCAATTCTCGGAGTGAAGCCCCACTCTGAACTCTTATCGATCGGGTTTTAGCTCTAAAAGAGTGAGAAAAATGTCACTCTTTTTCAGAGTGACTAATAGCCAATCAGAAACGCACGCCAAATCGCGTGATTATTCTCGAAAAATGGCGGACGAGTTAAGTGGAGGGACAGTCCAGCAACGGGTGAACGAAGAGTGAACATAGTGAATGAAATCATTAGATTATCTTTACGGGTTGGTATATTGTAGTGTGCGGTCACAGTTCAAGGCATTATTTACAACAAAGTGTGAGAAGCATTAAATGTTATTTAATGTATTATCACTCGTACATACGGGACTAGTCTGCGCCAGGCTCCACGGACAGGCTCGGCTTACACATGTACGAAAACACAAATGCATGTTCACGGGCATGCATACGTGAATAGACACGCATGCATGCACAATCATGCAGTCTCAATGAATCATGCAATGATGCGCCAAAATATCATTCATGTCCGATGCTATGAATTATGAAACACTTACAATATACTCACCAAACAAAAAAATTCCTAAAGATCACAACTCTATAAGAGTGACTAGTTCCTCTAAAAGGAGTTATCAGTTACACTCTTTCCTTTGAGTTATTTTGTTCACTCTTGATTTTGAGTGATCTCACCTAAAAGATGCGTCAACTCAGCTGGCTCTTTTTTGGGAGTGAGATTAACTCTTTTAGGAGTGTTTTTCACTCTCGTTTTAAGAGAGTACATTGATGCGAAATTAACGGAAGCAAATATTTGCAAACTTCCGACTCATTTTGCTTGATTACATCACTATAATTTGTAAGCGAATCCTACAAACTAGCGAGGACAGTGTTTTGAATCCATGAAGTGTTGTGATGAGAGAGTCGGAAGGCCGTGGTAAAGAATTATTCTAACGATCAATAGCAAAGGATAAAAGCATCGAAGAAATTGTTATGATGAGGCAATTTGTAAAGACCATAGGAGGCAGAAGACATATTATGTTATGATATAAGTTTCAGTGAGATCATTTGCCATAGCGACCCAAAGAGTTTCAGTAGGAGAACATGTTCTATTAAGCCATGTATCAAAAGGTTGATATAAGAGATTATTTTCTAGATTGGAGTGCTATTGGGCAAGAACTCAGGTCGATCATTTATATTTAAGTAATAGCGTGAACTTTGGTTTGATATCAGGTAAACACTTTTTGGGAATGAGAGTGGCATGACTATGTTTTTCAAAATGCAGTCTTAATCCTTTGAGAACTAACGGGGCCTTGAGTCGCTCGTTAAATCAAACTACTATATGTCAATTTTTGCTTCACATGTAAAAGTCTTCATTCCTGGGCACATTGAGAATTAGCACTACAAGATGCATTTAAATAGTCGAAACAAGCCTATAGGCTTGTGATGTTTTAGGGCTGGCTTTCCAAATCCCTGCAAAAACTTTGGAAGGCCACTCTAAAGCCACTTGAATAGTGTTACAAAGTTAACAGAACTGGCAAGGGTCCAAAGGGTTAATATATCTTCCTATATCAGTTTCCAAAACTGTGAGAAGCAATCAATAATGTCATCCAAGAGGAGAAGCAACATTCAGGGGGCCGAATGGACTAGCTCTGGTGGTCCTCCGTTCAAAACAAGTTATGATAACAGATAGATGTGAGTAGTAATATTTGAAATATATATCCAGTTAAAAGCTGATTCAGTAAGAACATTGTTTTAACAGACGAGAAAAAAGTGTGGATAATAGTTTTAAAAGCCTGAGAGATAATTAAGAAGCATGAACTTGGCTTCATTTTCTTATCATCAGTAAAGGGGACAGGTCATGGAACACCCAAGAAGGGCTGTCTCGGTGCTGTAGCAAGACCTATGAGCTGATTGAGGCGTTTCCCGCAGAATTGAGGTCTCCACCGCTGTTAAAAATACTCCGCAGTGAATGAAGGTTCACTAGCACCGGTATGAGGTCGTGGACAAACATCATTTACAGAGAGTAAGTTTAAAGTGATTATGTAATGTTAAGAACCCTCAGGAAATATAAAATGAGTCAATAACTTTTTTGGAAATATTGTTCTCAAAACCGTGCCTCAAAAAATACATAACCTGGTAAAAACTATTAGGATACCTTATAATCCGGTATCAAAGGAGTATATATATGAACCCCCATTCGAAGGGAAGTAAGTGTAATCAAAACAAAAAGTGAAGGGCATGTGACTTGGTAATCGCTTAATTAAAAGAGTCGCCAACGAAATTACACGCCCACTTGCCACAATAGTCACTTTCTCGATATCAAACAGGTGTGTCCCAGAAAAAACTTAAAGTTGCGAAAGTTACTCCCAATTATAAAAAGATGATGCCGAAAAGTTTTCCAATTACCGTCGGTTTGTAGTTTTACCGTGTTTTCAAAATACTTGAAGATTCGTCTTTAATAGGATTATGGATTTTATAGACAGTAGAAATCTACAATGAAAAACAGTTTTGGTTTCCGAAGCAAACCACTCCACATTCCATGGCAATTATTCAACATGGTTGATAAAATTACAAACGCAGTGAGAATAAACAGTTTTTATGAAGATTTATTCTGAGGAAAACGGATTGTCCTCTGCAGAGCAATGGGTTAAATGGCCATTGGTCTCGGTTATTGTTTCGCTACTGGCATAGCGCACAGCCACGTCCAATCACGTCTCGTGGCTTGCGGCTCCCGTTGGACCAATGGGCCGTTTTTGTGGCTTTTCTCCCGGGCTTTTTGGACGTTTTCCGCCATCCGTCGTCAAATGTAGATCATATCGGCATCTGCGTAGGGAGGTCGGGTAATTGGTATTTGTGACTGACATTAAATTGTTTACACCCTCCTCTCCCTTGTTATAGAGGGTAGGAACGCACCAGTTTATCGCTCATATTTCTTAGCCAAAAGGCAAGCTCATTGCATTTATTTTGGCCATTTATTTTTTGGTCATCATTAATTATGGCAATTTTATTTTAGGCTAATGATGTCAGCGAGCCAGAAGTAGCTGACTTCAGCTCTTGCAGATTATGCTTATATGTATTACTTTATAGGAATTTACAATGTTGTGCTGGCCAAATAACACCAAATATGAATGGTATTTCATTTAATTAGTTCAGGGCACAATTCCTAGAGGTATTTAACTTCATGATTTTCTTGCACTAAGTCTCAGCCTATTGCATTAATTCAATATTAATATTGCAAATTTATCTTAGATATTGGATGTCTGCGAGCCTTAGAGTACTGATCAGGTTTCCAACAGTTATGTTAATATTCAAACATTTGTTTTAGGCCAGTTCTTGCGGTAGTTGACTTTAGGAGACCTTTAACTGTTTGAATACAAACTTTAATCCATCTTTCTAATTGATCTAGGAATGAGCGAGTAAGCCAGGCTAAAGGGTTAATATTATCCAAATATTGTAATGTCAGCCTAATCTTTACTACAAGGTTCTCTGGTTGATAGTATATAATGATGTATTAATTTTGGTTTTACAGTGGTAAGTTAAATTCAATTGGTGATGCCAATTTGGAAGGGAGAGGAAACGTTCTTCATGCCAAGGGCATGCAATCATAAAAATATGGGCTTGTCATACAAAACTATTGCCATCTGTGCTCTTTTCAGACATTGCATGTTGGCTCTTACAGAGGGCTCAATCTGTGGTATGGGTGTACATGTAATATGGGAAGCTGTCTCCAAAGTACACCCATGGGTTGAAATGGAACTGTTCTAAAAGCCAGGCCATATGGAAACTATGGTTGTTTGGAGAACCTTTATGAATTTGCCTAAAGGGACATGCCTCCGCACGATGTGTGCAATTGGCAAACCTTGTCTTGACCCCATTCTTTGTCTGTGGACAAATAATGAATTACAATTGGAATATTTTTGGATTTATCCAAAGCATTTGACCAACATCAATCATAATATATTCCTGCAGAAACTAGACATTATGGGTTTGTGGAGTTGTTTACACCTGGTTTTCCAACATACTTAAGTAATCGGAAGAAGTATGGTATACAAGTCATGTTGAATCTGACATTAAAATATTATTTGTGGGTGTACCTCAGGTTCATATTAGACCCATTGCCTACTTTATACTCTATATTAAACGATATTTGTAACACTTCTCTGATTTTAGATTTCATTTTGTCTGCTGACGATACCACAATATTGTATTCGCACAAAGACATTGACAGCAAGATTGCAGTTTATAAATTAAAGAAACTAAGAAAGGTAAGCAACTGGTTCAAGCCCAATAAATTATCAGTAAACGCCAGTTAAAACAAATTACATTGGTATTGTGTACACCGAAACTCATTCGAGGAGGCATACTATGGTAATGACAAGGAAAACAAAATAGCATTGGATACACAGATCGTGAAAGAGAAAAGTATACTAAATTTTGGTGATTGATAGATGAAAACCTTATTTGGAAATGTCACATTGTAATCTCATCCAAAAACAATCTCAAGAAAAAAAAAACACATTGGTGGATTAAATAAATATAAACACTTATACCGGAAAGTATACTTTACTCTCTATATGTACTCTAATTTTGCCTTATTATATTAACTTATGGAATTTTAATATGGGGGAATACTTGTAAAAACTTACAGAGATAAATTAATAAAGCTTCAAAAATGGGTGAGGACAATATCAAATCAGCAATTACAGAAAGCATACTGCACCTTATTTGCCAATATAATGCCTTAAATATAGGAGATATATACAAACTAGAGCTTGGATATTTATGTACAAAATTCCATTAACAAATTGGCCGAGTACATTTAACGGATATTTTAGTAAACGGTTCGACATTCACAAGTATGGCACGAGGAAATTAACAATTACAATCTTACGAGAAATAAGAAAGTTTTTACGGGATTTTCAATTCCGTGCGAACATCTGGTCCTATTCTGTGGAAACAATGTGGGGGAAAATCTACAAAACAGGACCTCAACTCGCAAAACAATATAAAAGTGAAACTATTCCAAATATAAAGGAATAGAATAGTTTTTGCATGATTTATTTATACTGTAATATGCTGGTGATTTAATTGAGTATAATTTGACTCATGGGTGCACTGAGCCGTTTTTTGGTGTTTTGTTGATTGTATTGTCATTATTTAAGATGTTGTTTTGTACACATAACTTTCAGGGGGTTCGACCACGTTGGTCTCATGCCTTCTTGGTTCAACCTCTCCTAAAATTTTGTCTATGTAATTTGCTTTTGTGTAATATGATTTTTTATGGAAATAAAGTTGAAGTTGAAAGCAGTGCATATTGACTTACTTAGCTTGTCTGAAATGTTCCACTGAATTTTGTTGGTTAATACGCTCATTCGCATATTGATTGTCATATTCACAGGCACAATATTAATAATAATGGTTTTTAACGCGCAACCAATATCTACGTAAACGTGCTCAAGGCGCTGTGCGGCAGCCATTGAAAGGCGCTCAGCACATCACGGGCAAACCATAATATAGATTTATGCCAAGAAAGCTCGATTTTAGAACGCAGGAGGAAACGGAGAGTACCCGGAAAAAAACTGCGGGAACGAGTAGGGATCGACGAAGAAAAACCAAAGTCACATAAAGCCGTCGAGAACGAGACCCTGCCGGCGGATCGAACACGGGACCTCATGGTGAAAGCGAGGGAAGATCGCTGCGCCAACCCGTTCTCCAACTTCACCTCGTGCGTAACAGGACACGCCAAATGGAACCTATATTTCTACCCCAGTATAATGTTAAGTTGTCCTAAGAAAAAATTGTATTGTTTTTTGTATTTGAAAGTCAACTTGCCGAGCTATAGGATTTTTTTATAATTAAAAGCTGCGGTTTTGCACGGAATTACGCGATTGGTGACCGTCGAGGTGTGGGCTAGGGAACGGAAGCGGACATATATAAAACGCCGAGTTTGCATCCGTTGAGGTGGCGACGTTTGCAAGTGTTTGTACGAGGCGAGGCGAGTTTGCAAGTTTGTAACGCGAGGACGGCGAGTTTGCAAGTTTGTAATGCCATGACGGCCTGATTTTGCAGTTGGTAAGCAGATGACGGTGAGTTGCAGTTTGTAAAGCATGACGGCGACGTTTGCAAGTTTTGGTGATGCTGCGATGAGAGGATTAGATATGTTTCCGCCACCAAGAGTCGCCGCCATTTTGATGAAAACTCTACCATTGATAGAATTTATACCGCGAATACGAAATAAAGTTTTTCATCTGAGTGAGAGCTCTTAACATTTAAGTGTTACAAGAGCTGCCGGGGGAAGAAGGCATTTTTTATTAAATGTACTAAAATTGGCAAATGATGGAGTCAGAATGTGAGGGATTAATTTGAGAGCACCAATGGTAATGAATGACATTTGTGTTTTCCCGGAAATGATCTTAACTTATGATGCTGGCGTACCCGCTCCCGCTCAAGGGGACCAAACAACATCAAGAGAGATCCTGCACACTATTGTTCACATAATAAGAACCATAAGGAAACAACGATTACTAACAATTTAACAGCACAATTGTCTCTCATAAGTGGGACAAAGGCAGAATACTCACACGAGTTGAGCTAGAAGATAGATGATCTCGGAAGTAAGGAGAGAGAGGAAGGAACGCGGGGACAAGCAGAAAAAGCATAGTACAGTACCACACCCATTAAATGAGTGTATTGTATCGTTTGATATGAAGCTGTTGTCTTCCTGTGACCTATTATTATAGAGTAGTTGACACCACTTGTGACCTATTAGTAGTAACCAGTTATAGTAACAGCACTTCTGGACAAGTCATTACCCACTTTAATATTTTTTGCATCTGAAGGATTAGGGTCAGTGTTAGAAAGTGTTGTTTTAGAAGTCGAAAAGGGGATAGGGTGTTTTCTTCCCGAATAGTACTCCCTAGAGCGAACCTTCTTGAAAAACGAGTCTGTGCGCAAAAAATTATGACCATAAATAGTATTAGAGCTCCCAAAAGATCACATAGGTTATTAACCCACACTTTAACATTTTAAAGGGATTTAGCCAGCGATTGCTAATCCGAAACACTCGAAAAAATCATCAATTCATGTTTTATCTTTTTGTACTGAATGGATTATGCGAACATAAACTTGAACGTGGATGCGATTGAAATCCGTGTATTAATAGTCATGCAGAATGGTTGTGTAAAGATATCAAACTATTGTGCATTTGGGTTGAAAAGATACCAAATTTGGCAAGATGTAGATAGTGATATGGCTGAATAAAATCTGGTCTAGGGGCCCAATTAATTTCCTTCCAAGAGGCCCAAATCCAAAAATGGCCCCACTGTTAAAAGTCATGTTTACGTGCTTTCCTATTTGAATTGTGTTTGTGCACATTTTAGAAACCGAATACCCTGATTGACACTCCAATGTAATTCATTGTTACATTAGGCCAACAATTGATCAAAATGGCAGAAAACCCAAAATGGCGGCCATTGAACCATATCTATTGAGTATGAAAACATTCATGTTTTTCTTGATCTTGTTAGGCTCCCTATGGTTGTTATTAAAATGTGCATAAAGATAGAATTCCAGTTCACATCACCTTAGAATAAACCAATAAACTTGATCCAAAATGGCGGTGAAAATCCAAAATGGCGTCTAATTTGTCACTTAAGCTTATCCTTTGATTACAGAAATGAATGTTTTCTAATCTTGATATAACTCCTCATGGAAGGAATTCACATCAACTTAAGATGAAACCAATTACGGTCTGTTTGTTTAAATTGCTTTTTCCATTATAATTGGCCAAGATGGCGCCAAACCTCGAATGCCACTACTTTTAGAAGTAAGTACTTACTAGCCTTATGTTCCTCCGTCTATTGAATGTGTTTTTTTTTTTTCATTAAAAATAACATCCCCTATTTGATTTGGTATTGTTGTCTGTGGTTATACACAGCCTGTGAAATGTACAATCCAGTGGTGAGAGAATTTGATTCAGGGAATCCTAAATAAACTCTGATAGACAACTCGATCAACGAGTGGATGCATACTGCACACTGATGATCTGCATGAAACCCGTTACTTATGGATCGCCGGTCGTTAACGGCGCTGTTCCGCTACGCTTCCCGAATACGTCAGACTGCATAAATATCAGTTACTTATCGTATCATGGTGGCGCTATTACTATGGCCTATATTAACCTGAAAGAAAGCAAAATTTTATTTTTTTGACCATGTTGAAAGCGATTTTTTCTAAATGTATTAACGAAGGGCCATCAAAATTTTAGGGTTGTGATTTATTTCCGTTTTAAGAAAATTAGATATGGCCTAATAATGCATTTACAACTCTCCTTAAGGTAGGGTATTAGATAGGTTTTTCAACGTCGATTGATAAACTGTTTTGGCTTTTCTTTTCAAGATCTCTCACTCGCATTACTATGGCCTGAGAATCGCTATGTGATTTGTACACAGTGTCCCCAGCCTGATGGATTAATTGCCCCACGCGATCGTCCAAACATTACAGGGTCACAGACACATGTTACACATGGAAAAGCTTGATTTTCCTTCCCCGTGCTCTAAGTAAGCCTAGGATTTGTTGAAACTGATTGCAGAGCAACGAATCCTATTACGTGGCACCTCTATACGGCAATTCAAAATGATGGCCAAATTGCCACCACCAAAAAGATGAGTTGACTCTGAAGAAGTGCTTTGGTAGCCTTGATGTGTAGCAAAGGTCTTACTAAATACTTTCCATGAAAATTCCTTGCCATCGGGAGATCACATCGACAGTTTGGAAGTGCTCTATGTGTGAAAACAGACCCGTTGTAGAATCAACCTCAATATCTGCTGACAACATCACAGTCCTCACCATTGAGCTCGGTTATATCAGTCTACAAACGTCAATCAGTAGATTTAAAGCACCCTCAATTCAATTTCGGGAATTCCACTAAACCTCATTTCTTAATTGGCGATTTCAACAGCCATAGTACCCAATGGGGCTACAATGAAGCCAATAAAGACGGACAAGCTGTGGAAGAATGGTTAGACAGTCAACATCTACATCAGCTTCACGACCCTAAGCTGCCGCTATCATAGTGCCCATTGGAAGAGAGGTTACAATCCTGATCTATATAGCTATTGTTGGCAAAACATCTCTAACCTGTGAAGCAAGATTGTTCTGAATCCTGTTCCACTTACTCAATGTCTTACTGAGTTTACTTACTGTCAATGCTGCAGTCAGTAAGACCAAACAAAGTGCCTTTTAAGCGGCACTTTGACTACAGAACATGAAGAAGGTTGCTCCAAAGCTCCATACCTATGACAAATTTGCCCAACTAGTGAATAAGACTGCCCGGAGATGCATACCATGAGGCTGTAGGACGGAATACAATCCAGGCCTTTCCAAGGAATGTGCTAAAGGATATCAAGGGTATTCCACCATGTTTGAAGCCGATCCTTTCTCAGTTAAAACAACTGCTAAAGGTGATGAAATGTCAGAGGAAAGGATTAAAACCAGGCACACCTTAATTGAATCCACCGATATGACCCACAACAGCAAGAAAGAATGGTCTACCATCAGAAAGCTTCGAGTCGAAGGAATCCAACAAAACCTCCACAGCAGCCAAAATGTTACACCCAACCAAGTTGAAATTTTAACTACTTAGTTCTCCAGGTAGACAAGGATGGATATTTATTAATCTTTCTCTGAAGATATCAACAAGTGTTGAAAAAAACACATGTGCACCTGGACGGATAATAATAATACCAAACATTTATAAAGCGCCTTTTCCACAGGAAACAAAGCGCATAAACAAAAAGAGAGGAGATGCAAGACAAAAGAAAGCAAACCAAAGAATAACAATTATGAAACAAATAGGTTTTGAGCAGAGGTTTGAATTTGTCAACTGTTGGAGCGCTACGGATATGAATGGGGAGATTATTCCAAAGTTTGGGGCCAGCCACTGAGAAGGCCCTGTCCCCAGCACATATGCGCGTCCTAGGAACTTGGAAGTTCAACCCATGACCAGAGCGGGTGGTAACTGAGCCAGGGCGGGCTTTATTCACCACTAGACATTCGCTCATGTACCGGAGACAAAGCCCATTCAGTGCCTTATACACAGTGAGAAAGTGGTCTTAAATGGTTCGCCTGGCAACCCTCTGGTATTACTAACACTGCGCTCTATAACCAACTGAGCTATCAAGACTGGGTTGGTATAGGAGCGACATATATATCATCTATGTGTTTAGGTTTGAAAGGTGTCCATCTGGCTTTTCAAACGGTATATTTACATAACCATTTATATTTGTTCTTAGTTCGTCCAGGTAAACAAGGATGGATATTTCATATAATCTTTCCCTGGAGATAGCCGCGCACACAAGTGTTACTAACAACGCTAGCAAAGCATGGACACCTTTCGACCTAACACTAAAGATGATATCATTATCGTTCCTCTCCAACCCCATTCTTTAAAGCTCATTGGTTAGAGCGCCGTGTGCAAAATCCTTAATACACAGATATTAACTTTACATCTACGCAACCTTGAAGCCAAACGTCAGCTAAATTAACCTTGTCTGGAAGACCCTAGAGCACTTGTGATAATTCTTTCTACCTAGGACGTACCCTAGCTTGGACTGCACACTCTCTCTTATAAGACCCACATTGATTAGACGAAGAGTAAAGTATTTCACGGCCATATCTCTTGAACAAACTCCTTCACTGGCACAAGATGGGGGTGCTCGCCCCATACCCTAAGATTGACGGTCACTTGTCCTGTACTACTGTATGTGCAGAGTATGCTAACACCTGTATGGAAAGTCACCCATCCAAGAGTTTGATCCAGCATAGATGCTTCCTGCCACTATCACAGAATGTCAACGGACAACTTATACATCCTAGTCAGGAATTGGCTCACCAAACATCTGTTGTAGGGTAGCGAGCATGCAAGAGCGTATCTGCCAAATATCTAATGTGGAAACACCCTAATGTCCTGGACAGAGACCAGCTGCTAACCGCCTTAAATCTAGAGAGATAGTTTTCTCAATGTTGTGAAAGTACCACCCCACCCCTTAGAAACAAGTCCAATGATTTTTACAGAGAGTCGCCTCTTGTGGAAGAAAACTTGCTATCAACCAAGTAACATCTATTGGTATTGAACTGATGATCATCATCACCCACCTTGCTGACTCCGCAATGGGCCTGAATGGCGATGTCTCAACATATTCAGAAACAGAAATCCGATAAACCCAGGTTGCCTTGCAGAAGATGGGCTACCTGAAGCAGATCAGGACACTACCTGTAATGTAGAACGCCCACAGACAATGGAACATCTTTTGTTCCTCCCCATGTTGGCGCACAATGCACATACAAGGACCCTTGCAGAATTCAGTGAAGCACCAGGCATTGTACCCACAAAACATCTTCTTTTAACATACAGCAAACTTCAGAATCAGCAGTTTTTGACCTGTCTATGTATGCTTTGAGTCTAGAGTCTTAACGATGAAGGGACTGCCATGCACAATATAGAATGGAGGTTCTACAGTTTCAGAAATAAAATGAGGAATGAGTAAATAATGACTTAACAATCCCAAAATACTTAGGTAATTTGTAACCAGTAATGCCTCACATGACCACGTCCATTTCTGGTATTTTGGTCCATTGTACACATGGAAAAAAAAATTATAACTCCGTATTAAATACTTAACAAAGTGACATTATCAGCTATTTTTAATATGATAACAGTCTTAGAAATTACACATGGACAGCACCAGGCAGCACCTAAAGATTTACCTTGCAGAATGGCAATAAAACCTGTGAGGTACAACTTGACAAGAAAATCATCAGTAAATTTAGGCATGTTATTAAATGTATAGTGGGGCAGCCATTTTGAACATGGCAGCCATATTTTTCAGGTGATACACACAGACAAAACCATGTAAATATTTAACACCAAGACAACCAATTATGTTTTAGAATGTTGATTAAATCTTATCATTTACCGTGACACAATAAAATCATACACCTTTAACATATCAGGTTTGCAGTAGCTGCCATTTTTGATTTGGCAGCCTTTTGAATTGGCAAGCTTTTTTGTATCATGTACATTGGCATTTACAACATACAATTGAGGTTTGGGATAATTGAGGGGCCCAAAGGTTAAGAAAATCAATGCAAAACCCATGGTTTGCATGTAACACAAATAAATAAAACAGCTTTTTTTCCTGTGACGGGCAGCCTCTGAATTAACGGAAGGCCGCCCGATGTGGTACCGCCATTTTGAATACACTACAGTTTTGGTGAAATCACAGAAATATTGATTTAAAATTTTAAACCAAATTTTTCTTTTTTTAATTGTTATTATAATCAAGTTTTACAAAACCACATATTTGCAATAATTAAGAATGCCTTTGTTAATATGCTGGCGCCATTTTGACAATGGCGGCCATATTTGAAGGAAATTAATTTGGCGCCTAGATCCGATTTTTAAGCATATCAATAGCTACCCACCTCTGTGCCACATTTGGTACTTTCACCCAAAATGACATAATTCAACCCATTCTGCATGACTATAAAGGCAGCAGTACTTTTTATCTGGTTCTGTAATTTCCTAAATACGTGTGTATCAACATTCCGACTTAGATCAAAAAAAACCTTCACGGTGATTCACAGATGTTGTCAGCGTGATATTGTGCACCATGATCAGTACACTTTGACCTCAAACACAAACAATATGATATTTGTTCATTCGTGCTGGTATAAACACAAACACATGTTAGTGCAGATTTTGAGACGCGTCGGGCATGGAAGAAAGAGGATAAGAACGGAACCACAACGAACCACTTGACGTTTGAACATGAGTTGCCGCCCGTAATGCCAATTGTTATTTCATATCTCTCAGTGGCCCTTCCGAGGATAATCCTATTCAGAATCTGGCTCGAGCAAATTCTCAGTTCGTGGTTGTTTTCTTTATTGCGAAAAGCTTCCGGGGTCATCGAAAAGCAGCGAATACTCAAACATATATCCACATCCATGGACAACCGATCAACGCGCCCGGGGGGGTTCTTGGATTTGCTCGGGAAACCCAGGCTCGTTCCTAAAAAAAAGATGAGAGACTAGCTGCCAAAGCGGACTACCGCAGGGGTATCAAATTCAAATTAACAAGTTATATAATAGTCCCGTAGGGGGTACAATTCAGTTGTGATTGGACTGGTTCAATGATACAATAGGAAAAAATAATATAAACATATCAGACAATAAATAAGTGTGTAGTTTTTCTTGACAGTAGTACAAGTGTATTTTTCTTGAGTGGGATATTGTAAATGTGTATCTTTTTTCTGTATTGAGACAGGGGCCCCGCAAGGGGGATAATCTCACTGCAAATTACCTTCAATCTTCAATCAATTTTTATTTGTTCATCATAGAACAGGCCCTATTCAAAAACAATATGATAAATATTATGTAACTAATGCATTACCGAAGTGAAAAATTAATTGATAACACAATATTAATCAAAAATATTTGCATACATACAGTATGTTTATCATCATTCTAAGTGTAAATTTCAAAGAAAGTCTATAACTGGGATAATACTAGTGGAAAATAATTTAAAAAAGCCAGTAAGGATGTCATATTAGAGCCTAAAAAATTGTTTTGATTGGCGTAACCCGACCGACCTATTTTTACTTAAAATTTAATAATTATGAAATGACCTATAATTAAGTTTTTTAAAAAACCCAACCGCCGCCCCTAAATATTTTTTATTTTTTGTGTGCACAAAAAAGTTTTAAAAACCACGAAAACAAATAAAAAAGATGTGTTACAGAAAAAGTGAAGATGTGCCATTTTGTTTTTGTTGTGTGTCATGTGTGTCAAAAATGCCACCTACTACCCATATTTATTTTTCTATGTTAACGGACGGCAATCAAACCATTTTTTTAGGCCTTACTGCTGTACCGTTGGTGTTTATATTTTTCACTGAACTATTAATAATTTCACCAAAGCTGGTCCAAATTAGGGGCCCGGGTATATTTTTTTAACAAACTGAAAATTGGTCTGTTAGAGGTCATTTTCAGATCCCCTGGAACGGCTGGTGCCAACGAAAATCCAAAATGCCCCCCCCCGTCCAACCTTCAAGTTTAGTCAAACTATCATCCTGGTTTTTTCACACTGGGCAGGCTTGGGCAGAACGGCTGAACGCATACCGATGTACATTAACTTCTTATATACCGAAAACAAACAACAAATCCCACCGAGACCGCCGGACATTTGTACATATGCAATATACTGTTACACTTTTACGTGTTCGGCATAGGGTTTTCAAATTTTCTACTCTAATGATTGCCCGCCTATCATCGATTGCGCAGAGGATTAGATCAAAAGGTGGTTTTTTGAATCCCTTCCTTTTGTGCGGAGTGAATGGATAAACAGATTAAATCTGCATTGTTGGAATTCGTTGTGGTTCCTTCTTAATCGTCTTTCTTCCATGGTCGGTGTATGTCTATTTGTGGGAGCCGGTATGACAAATGTCCTCCATGTTCCTCAATACATGTACTTCCATTTTTTCACTCTTTGGTGGTAACTATTTGGTGGTTTTGTGTTTCCTACATTGAAGCAGTTCTATGGACTTGTACTCACTTATCCCTGATTTATCAGTTTAAAAACAGGGCACTCTTTCACATTTTTACGATGTCTCTCCGCATTATCGCTGCTAATCCCCTTTAAGTTCACTTAACACATTCCCTTGGCGGCGGACATCTGGACGCTAAATTCATCTTCAAGGAAGTTAAAAACTTATGTCGTGTATCGTGGATAAATTTTCTATTCTGTAATGAAATTATAATGCGGTTTTCCTAAATCATGGTAAGCCATTTTGAATGGCAGGACAAGGCTAACGCCTCTTTTCGGGGTGACACCAGCATACCTAGTCAGGGGGACACTCCCTTTAAGGTGATTATGGGAAAATAATCCCAATTGGGTGCAACGAACCGAAAATCTGGTGATGAGCAGCTCATGGACAACATTGTTAACGAGGAAAAAAAAAAATATCGAGAAATGGTTGAAAAGATCGAATGACCAATCTCCCAAATTTAGAATGTATCCCCAATCCTTCCTTGCAATTTCCACCGATGAGCAAACAAATTACTTAAAAAAAAACATTATAGCATAAAAAATATAAGGAAATAAATTACTACTATACTACCTTTGGGTTCAGACCCAAGGCATAAGTGTCCGTGTACTTTTTTTTTCATGTTTGAATAGCTCAAAAACACCGATGATATGCCTATTCTAACGTGGGTTCATTGACACACACCTAGTAATACCACTTACGGTTTTGGATTACATGAACTAGTAAGACACAAACCTAACCATCATGAAATAATATAACTTTTATTTATTTCCCCATACGTTTAGGGAAGTTTACGAACACAATATTTGCGAACTGCGGAAAGCTTTACTTCGTGCAGGAAATACTTGAATTTGATGTTGGCCAAGATTACTAAATCATCCTGGTGGTTATAATTTCAGCATTAAGGTAGGACTCATATTTAACTCCTCAACGTTAACCCTTACTGGTATTCAAGGAACTAGATTATCTTAACGGGGATTTACCAGCAGTTTTTCGCCACGTAACTAGAGTCCAGGTGTGTTGGAAATCAGTGCATTTGGGGGAAAACCGTCTGTACAATGATGCCAAAAAAATTAACTTAGTTTACGAGGCTTAAAGGTGCACCGAGAGATTCACATATAGGTTGTCCCTTAAAAAATCGAAAGTAAGGATTTCGCCCTTATGTAGCTGATCATTAAAAATATCCCCATCTGAAAGGCTTAAGCGGAGAAATGTTTCTTTGGTACAAAAGTTGTGAAATTTTTAATTTTGTATCGGAGCATATATTATGAAATTCGCCTATGTTTACTTGAAATACAAGCAAATCCAAATCGCCTTTTTTTCCTCGTATTTAAGACATTTCTGTAGCGAAATACAAGGCAAGAAAATCTATGAGTGTCTAACTATATGAAATTACTATATGACAACTATTTGGGTGCCTCAACAATCTCTCGTTGCACCTTTAACGAAGAGGAAAATTCTACAAGAAATTAAATTAAAAAGGAACATCTATGGTGAAACAATTAAATGAAAGAAACAGACACACAAACATATCCAACAGCTCTAATGGACAAAATAGCACTAAAGACCCATGTCGATTTTACCATACACGACTTCTCAGAGCACGATTTGCATAGGCAGTTAGTATACATAACGTGCACCTTATTTAGGGAAATAGTACCAATGACGGCGGAATCATATAAATTAGTGATTCGCGCTGCCCCAGGGAGTAAAAGCCTTTATAATCCTACCGTATAATGATCAAACTGACTATCTAAAACAAAACTTACTTGTGGGTGCTCTTTAGTTTGGTATATATCACACCTCCCAAAGCCGGAGCTCAAACAGAGAATTCATTTAGCACTCCTTAATACGTGGAGTATTTAAAATATTCGCAATAATGCTTTTTTTTAAAAAGGTTTTAATATAATCGGTAAAATATATTTTAATCAACCAGGGTGGTCCCTTCGATTTGTCAACTAATTCCAAATAACATTTTTAAGTCTAAAACGCCACTTGTCAAGTCTGCAAAGTCTTTCCTGTGAATGCGCTGCACATTTGAAATTGGGATTCTTATTTTCTCTTATTTTCAATAAAGCCGTTTTCTAATATCAGATGCGCAATAACACCTAGTAACAATGATAACAGTTTTTTGAAAGGAAAGATTTACACACTGCTTTTTTCATGAATAGCTGCTTTCAGAGCTATTTAAGACAGTGTCATCGCGCTGATTTTTTAATGATAAAGTATAAACTGTCTGATATCTCCGTTGTTAAGATTGAACATCCTCCCTGCCTATGACATAATTTGCGCGCGACATCGTTAAAAGCGATAAGGGATCTAAAAAAGAAATGATAACCAATAAGTTCTGGTATGATGTTTTACTTTTTATATTTATTTTCCTTTTTTCCACCGGATTTTTCGCATATTTGTAATGCTTACCAATGTAATTAGATCACAGCGCCCTGAAGTGAATAAGCCGAATGCGCTTTTTATGTAATAAGATGATTTAATATTTTCTGTCGTGCACGACAGAAAAATCAAAGCATGGTTTCTAGGGACGATAAAATAGCGGGCAAGTTCAAAACAAGGCTTGCAGTTTTTCGTTTGTAGTTGTTCGTCAATAAACTCCGAAACGTTCTGGTAGGTGGTCGCAACCGTTGTAGTGGCAATTTGAGAGAAATCGTTTTTATCTTAAAAAAATTCCCTTTACTTAAGTATTCTGGCAAATAGAGTTCTGCTGGAATTTTTGATGTTTACTACCAACCTTCTATTTTTCGTAGGAACAATGGAAACAACACGTGGATTCATGTGTTCCATCTATTCATGGATATGTGCATTGATTGTCCTGCACACCAAGGTCATTTATGGAGAGTGCCGCCGGGAATAACGGGATTTCATCAGGAATTAGGAAAACCATAATGGAAACGATCTGAAGACGAAAAAAAAAAACCCCGATATTAAACCCAGTAACTTCGATAAGAAAACAATATCAAGGTATTTATTACAATAAAATTTTCATTCACCAGAATATAAACACATTATAAAGTCCATAAGAGAAATAGAGTAGTGTTATTGAACGAGTGCGCACCATAAAAGTGTCCTTTGACAAATTAAAGGGTATGGCCTAATATAATTATGTAAGCATTTAGGGTGCTAATTGTATTAAGGCACCTATCAGTGATTACCTGAAGATTCAAAATATTTGAAATTTGTAGGGAATACTTAAGTGATGATACGTCTGTAGAATTCATACAAGTTAGTTTCTTTCCAACGCCAAATTGACAGAAAAGGAAGAAACAAGCATTGTCCAAAGATACGAATCTCCTTTCACAATGACCTGTCCTATTGCAGTAAGTGTCCGTACGGACAGCAATGACTAAAATATCAAATATACCTTTTAATTCTTTGGCCTGTGCAAAAATCAATTGTTTTTTTTTAGCAAATCACTGCTAGTGTCCATTTTAAATGACCTTGAATCCACATACCTACCTCATGAAGTATGTTTAATGACTGTCCGCTTGAAGTGAGAGCTCAAACGTGATTTTGCAAGCTCTCAAAATATTTAATATTGGGTTGACACTCCAACTAATTCTGTTCAATCCGTATGTAGTGCAAGAAGGTCATAAGTCGCAATAGCCTTCCATGTATGGCAAGTAATTGCACAATAGACAGATAAATCTGAGTCTTTCGTCGAAAAACTAGGTTTATTGACGGAAAAACCCAGGTTTATCCCTCGACCGAGAGGTTTTTTTCGCCGATTAACTTGGTTTTTTGCACTTGATAGCCTTTTTTTACAAACGAAAAAAACAGTGTTTTTTTTCGATTTTGATTTCCATAGTTTTTTGTGAAAAACCTGGTTTTTCACAAACTGACATCAAATTCGAAAAAGTGAAAAATCAAGTTTATCGGCGAAAAACCAGGTTTCCTCGGGCCGAGAAAAACCTGGTTTTTAAAAACAACGGCAATCGAATCTAAAAAAAACTTGTTTTTTCAATTGAAACACGCAGGGTTTAATATCAAAAATAAATAAACAAGCGATTTGAAAAAAACCAAGTTTATTCCGCGAAAACGAGGTTTTCTCGATGATAAACCTGTTTTTCGAAAACTATGACAATCGAATTCGAAAAACCTGGTTTTTTTCGATTGAAAAACCAGGTTTTTCTACTTTATGTGATGTGCTGAAAACAAATTAATACATGTTTTAAGGGCTTTTGGGCTTACATGGGAACAAATTGTTAAATCTGACGACTTACGTGTGCTCAAACCCATAAAATTCCAATACAAGTTTCCCCTCTGCTAATTGCAAGTCGGGAACAAAACAGGTTTGCATGCATCATTTTAAGGGCATAGTCATTGTTTGGTTATTTTTCTCACCTTTTTTCTTTTCTTTTTTGCTTCACGATAATGTTAAAAATACATATCTCATCACATAAAGCTAAAACAAGGATAAGAATTTTGGTAAAGTAAGCATTCAGTGCCGCTTCTGTAGGGTAACGTTCTTTCTGAGACCGCACTGTACACCACTGGTCACTAATATTCAGGAAGGAAAATTGAGACATTTTGAAGAAAATATGCAACTTTTAGACTAACAAATACTTAGCATATTGGCCAGGTATTATATATAGCTACTCTTGGATGCGGTGACCTGTACCTATTGACTAATCCTTCTCTCACTTGATTGTGTAATGCCCCTTCCTCCTTGCCGACTCCCCCAAGCCTAACTCGCTGTATATTTTTTATATTAAAAAGAACGGGTTCGAAGGGATAAATAACGCAACCAGAACCCGTGTTGTTTGAAATTGTCAAGTTTGAAGGTGTTAACCCACCATTCAGACTGACGATTGACACAACAGGCTCCCTAGCTGTGAGTGAGATCTATTTAAATCTATATCTCTATTGTTGCGAAACGAAGACTTCTTTTGTTGATCTATCCATGGATAAAGTTGGAATTTTTTAAACTCTGGCTACTTTTCTGCAGGTACAAGGATGAATATTCATTAATCTTTCCCATGGAGATGGCTTTGCGCCACGTGAGTGGTTGAAAAAACACAACAAAAAAACAAACAAACACAGGAAACGTGCAGTGGCGTCGCCACTTTTTTTTCCAGGGGGGGGCAAAGGGGGGGCACGTAACATTTTCATAGGGGGGGCAAGCATATTTACAATATTGTTAAGTAATGTATATGGCGCTATGTACTAATCCCTAATTTTTTTTCATCAGGGTCGGGGCAGAGGGGGGGGGCCAAGATTCCCCACAGGGTGGCGGCTGCCCCCCGCCCCCCTCTGGGCTACGCCACTGGAAACGTGCGCTTGGCCGGAGCGAACCGGCGGACCATCCGATTACCAGCACGTGGCGCTCTCCCACTGAAATATCAAGAAGGTTGGTGTAGATCGATAGATTTTAAAAAAAAATCTATAGGTGTTAGGTTCGAAAGGTGTCCCTCGCTTTCAACTAGTCGGAATGCATCAGAAACGGTGTATTTACTATACAGATTTTTATATTTTTGTTTTGAATTGAAATTTTAACACTACTTAGTTCTCCAGTAGACAAGGATGAATATTTCTTAATCTTTCCCGGAGATGGCAGCGCACAAAACAAAACAAACAAAAAACAATGTGCGCTTGGCCCGTATTCGAAACGGCGACCTCCGTATTACCAGCACGGCGCTCTTGGCAAAGTTAGCTATCTAGAAGGTTGGGTGATCGTCACGAAGATTAATATTAGGTGTTACGCTTTCCGAAGGTGTCTTTTGAATTTCCTAGCGGTGCATTAGAACGGTGTATTTACCAATATTACTATTTATTCTCCAAGTAGACAAGGATGAATATTTATCAATCTTTTCCTGATTGGCGAGCGCACGTGAGTGTTGAAAAACTTGTACGCTTGACCGGATCGAACCGGCGACCTCCCGTATTACTAGCCGCATAAATTATCACGATGAACGTAAAACTATAACAAAGTTGATTAATGACGATTGGCATCACATAAGTTGATCTTTTGTAGATATTTAACCCCTGGGGCCGAATTTTACAATCACTAAAAGTCAAACTATTCCCGGTATCCAACGACTGATAAAAATAGCTTATGGTATATTAATTTAGATCAATGACATACAGGAAGTCTCCTTGCTTAATAATTTTATTTTCATTAAGAAAAATCGTGTGCTACTACTGAGTTGAGTTTGCGCGAGAATTTTAGTTTTGGCCCACGATTATGCATTTTTAAGAGTTAAAGCGAAAAGCCCAAATGATCACCTGAAGGATGTAATTTCAATACATCTTAACTTTTGTCTCAGCATCCTGTACTAACAGTTTGGTTCTCGGGGTAAGGGGTCGAGATGGGGCAGAGACAGGACGTGACGGAGGGACGGTGTGCGGGGGGGAATAAAGGAGAAGGTTTCGTTGTGCAAGCGGAAACCGGGAAACGAGTAGTAGTAGTAGCAGTAGTAGTGGTAAGTAAGTAGTAGGTTTTTCTTGCTCTTACACGTTCATTTTATGATGCCGTTTGAAGTGTATGCGTAAAAAATCTTCCATTTTCTCTTACAGTCGGAAGCACGGGAGAAAAGGTGAACCAGGTATGGTTGCTGAGAAAGGGAGAAAGGAGCTAGAGGAACCCTGGACAAGATGCTAGCAATCCAGGGAGTGTTGGGACTACCCTACGTCCCGCTGGGGTCGTACCTATACCTGTCCTTCACTTCAACACTTGTCCTATGAAGGTAAGCAAAGTTTGAACGCAGCTATAACTGGGAGGGATACTGTGGCAAACCTGCCGCCACTCATCACTGATCGACAATCAAGTACAGTTGGGGAAATGTTCATTGCTGGTGAATGGTTTTGGTTTAGTTTTTCATATACCAATTTTGACAGCCAATGTTTTTTCCAATACAGAATTTCATGGAGAATCGGAAAATCATGGGTTGTATTTTTAAAATAACAGGGAAAAATTGTACAGGGGTAAACCAATAAAATTGTTTAAAAAAAAAACTGTTTTTTAAATTTATACCAATAACCTGTTTTTCGGTTGCTCGTGAGGTTTTCTAAAAGGTAAGAATTGCACTATCTACGACCTTATGTTTTAGTACAATATAGGCTCATGACAGTTCAAGGTCATTTTTTTTATAGAATGGTCCGATTTTATATAAAATTGGATCGATTAAGCCTAAATTAATTGGTCGAGCCATAAGTTGCCAAACTTTGGGCGCGACGTAGTCGAGCCCAGTATTTTGAAACTCATAGCTGAGACCAATTAATATTGGGCGTAAATCATCCCATTTATCATTATCATGTTTTGGATCCGATATTTTCCAACACACTGGACTCCCAAAACATGATCTTGGTTTGAAAACTTGGTTTTAAAAAAAAATAAAAAATCGTTCCTGGGTCATACTAAATAAGAAATATATATAGATTCTGTTTTCATCTTTCAAAGTGAGACTTTTTACAGATATGACTAAACCCTGTGGACCGCGGGCCATATTTGCCCCCTCTTAATTATCATCAAAACGTCCCATTGACTCCCTGCCTCGTTTCGTTACAAAAACTGGTCCTCCCCATCGACCCTGACAATACATACACACAAGTCATACCAAAAAATAATATACATTTTAATAGTAATTTTAAATCATATGGGGAAAAAAGTATACAGAACTCAGCTAGAACTGAGATTTTGAAAGTATTTATGTTCATAAAAATAATTGGCACCCTACAATCATGCGGGAGGGCTGTTCCAAATTGTACTCCCTCTAAAAGATTAAAATACGGGTATGAAAATCAAAATTTTACATCAACTGAGGATGAAATAAGACGGAGCATAATTTTTTAAGACATGTAAAACAACCAAAAGAAGCTTTGATTTCCCAGTTTAGAGTAGTCCCATCAAATTCATTAATTGAGGTTATAATATCAGCAGATTTGGGCCGTTTGTACAGTAAGCGAACAATTTGGGCACTATGTTTTAAAAAAACTGATGATCTGAATGTTAACCCCCATTTGTTGACACTTGAAAACCTGTGTTGCCTTGTAACGCTTGTACTATACCCTTCAGGTAGGGCAGCTATAGCCTTTTCTGTAATCCTTGAAGGTACTGAAATTATGGTATATTTTAAACACAGTTTATACCCCCCCTGTATAACCTTCCCCTAGAATACATGCAAGAATTCATTTTAAAAACATGAAACCCATGATTTTGGAATCCTCATACAATTTTGATTTAGAAAAAACCTTGATTGCAAGATGTATATGAAATTTTCAAAAAGATACAGTTCCACATGTACTACATTTTTGTTACTCATTCTTGATACATTTATCTCTATAGAATCCATTCTTCTTTAAATCACAGGATTGGTCCCATGTATTGGATTTTGGATAATGTTTTACGGTCCATATGCAGAGGTAGGTTTCAGGAATACTACTGTAGTTGTTATTATCTGAGACGAAAGCGCCACCCACAAAGGGCTATAGTTGGATAATATTTTTCATTTCCGCCTCTTTTTTGTTCTTTCCCCCTTCGCAACACCATAAATCACTCTTTTAGCATGCATTACACTCCGTGAACAAAAAAAATCCTGCAAGGATTAAGATGATCTTGACCTTAAAGCATCACTCTCTCGTGATTTGTTGTTGTTTTTATAAATCACATATCATATAAGAACCTTTGATGTGTTTAAAAAATAAAAAAAGCACATGAAAATACGCTAGATGTGGCAGGTTTTGTATGGCCACACCTTTTTCCTTTTCTTTCTCATTCCAATTGGATTGACAACACATTAACTGTATTTGTGAGCACGGACAATGTACATATCATGATTCCTTCAACTTGCTGATTGAGCTATTTATAATACCAATGTGCCAACTTATATGACAATCCAAGCACCAATTCACCAGTTGCAGAGCAAGAAAAGGAAACAAGATCTCGGGATCCATTGTTTAGGATAATTGCTAAGAGTTTTTGTCCTTATTTGCATGGCTTGTATCGATCCCTATTACCGTAGTATAGTGTTTAAAAAAAAAACCCTTTTCATTTCCAACAGAAATTCCACATCTTATTTATTGGGTGAGATTTTGTGTGAACATTTACTATTACCAGTTACCATAAATTAGTTTACAATTGATATTGCGATTGAACTCTCCACTTCATTTACTTTCAGAATGCTATAAACCCCCGTTTATCGTACTTAAGTAATATCTTACGTAACATGGCACATTTGAAAAATTGTGCCCCTCCTATATTGTTCAAAAGTTGATATTTTTTGGCATGTTTAGTAAAGCTTTTATATATATACATTACACCTCCACCTGAAATTATTAGTCCAAATCAGCGCTCTTATGGGTAAACAGAACGACTTTTTGTTATTTAGAACTAAAGGGATTAGCAGCGATTTGCTAATCTGAAACATAAAAAAAATCATCACAATTCATATTATTTTTTTGTTCCTCTGCATGGATTGCGAAATAACCTGAAAGTTGGTGGCTTGAAATCCGTGTGTTACGAAAGGCAGTACTTTTTATCTGATTCTGTAATTTTATACGATGCGTATCAAATTTCCAACTTGAAATCAAAAAAGTCTTTCCCGATGAATATGCACAGATTTTCAGAGTGATTTATGCACATGACAACACAGTTTGACCTCTACACAAATATCATTGATCTGTGTTTATTCTGCACTGGGGTGTAAACCACAAACAGCTGTGAAGTGTAGATTTTGCGATGTCATCGCTGTATTTTTAGTTTGCGGCAGACTGTAGACAACATTTTCCTCAAATACTTCATTTTTTCACTATTGGATGGTTTGTTTCGGGGAGACATTAAAGCAGTTATATTGAACCTGGTAGGCACCACTTAAAAATAAAAGACACTTATCGGCGTACTTTATTAGTTAAAAATACATTTCCACATTTTTTCGATTCTCTCGCATTATCGCGCTAATAAACCGCTTTAACTGCATAGGGGGGGGGGAGGGACCCATTTTTTGTTAAAATTTATTTCAGCTGAGGGGGGCGATTTTTAATGCTGGCAATATATTTGGTTTTAAATATTTTTGTATTCTTCCTAACTTTTAGTTGCGCTTGCATTGGTGCAAAAAAATTCAGATCACATCGCGTCGTTTTTGCGTTAATTACATGGGCCCTAGGAGCCCCTCCCCTAAATATTTACTAACTAAAGTGCCGGGGGCATGACCAATGAAAAATCTTATTATAGTTACTGGGGGTGATTTCTGATTTTCTAATGCATACACCTAGTGAACATACAAAGTAAAATAATTAATTAAAAAAATCTTGCAAAGTATAGAAGGCCATTGGAGCCATAATATTTATATACATCATTTACGTTTTCCGTAGGATCCTATAGTAAATTATACAAGTAACCCTCAAAATATAAAATGGCAATAATATGGTAAATATAGTTCATTCTTCAACCAATTAAATCAATCAGCACAATTCGAAAGTGCAGTCAATGGCATAGAACATGCAGAAACATTCGTGTCTTTTTCGCGCATTTTGACGAAAATTAAAATCAATTATTTTGCCCCTAATTTTCTTACTGAACAACTTCTCTGTTTTTTATTTCTTATTTTGATGTCTTGGAAGCCTTCTACATGTTGTGTATTTCATCTAAAAATCCATTAGGAAAGTGGTTTTATTGGGGGGGGGGGCCCCGTTAATGCCACTAACGGAAGTGCAAACCCCTTATGCAGTTAAGTGTTCATGTTCGCCGGCGATATTAATTCAGGCAGACGAGACCGCGGATATAGTCACGTTACACAAGAAAAACACGCTAGTTGAATTCTCTCTCACGGCATGTACACTGTTTGAACCGGTCTGTGACCTTTGTGGTTTTTAATGATCAATGAGACGAGTCTAGATATTCACATTATAGACACATTTGTTACGGAAACTAAAGTAGCCCTACAATATCCTTGATGTGTTTTTAACCTCTATTATTCCCTATCGTTTTGGGGCATGTTATTTTTTAGTGTAATATGGCTCCCAATTTCTTCAATGCCTGCAGTGGCGTAACCAGGGGGGGGGGGGGGGCGGGGGCAAGCTGCCCCGGACAAACCCAAATCGGGAAAATCGGAAGGGGGGCCCAAAAATGGGAGGAAAATAGGGCGAAGGACGAGAAAAGAAAGAAAGAGAAGAGAAGAAGAAGGGGAAAAGAAGAGGGAAGAGAGAAAAAGAAAGAGGGAAGAAGAGAAGGTGAAGGTTGCCCCGGCTGGGTCTACGCGCCGCAGCTCACAGCGATCCGGAAAATTGGCCCCTGAAAAATCGGGAAACTTCTTATTCTTGCCCATAGGCGGACTGACCAATAGACCGCTGTCGAATTCCACATGGCCGCTTTGAATTGGACCACTTTTTTGGGGGGGCTGGGTCAATTAAAAAAAAGGGACAAAACAGAATGAAAAAAAAAAAAAGATAATTGCTAAAAGACAAAAGATTTTATATGGTATTTATAAGCCTATAAGTAATTTTGCAACTGCTTTTCCGTAAGGCCGTGTCAAAAGTAAATTAAGTGTTGGGGCCGGCGCGCAAACTTCTTTGAGTGTGTGATTCCTTAGGAAAAAGAAACTGTGTACACTACTCATTAGGAGGGCTGTCCCCCTGCGGACAATCTTGCTATCTCGTATTGAAACCAATCTTCTGTGACCGGAAGGAGGTTCTTGTAACGAAGTTCCCTCGAAGGAAAGTATTTTAAACTTCAAACACATCTCAGTACCGATCATTCAAGTCTTTATCTTACGGCCAGCAGGAATTCTCAACCATCCAATATGATGGTACATAATCTCTCCATCATGTATTGTGCCTCTTTTTTTCATTACATGATATTGGTCTCTCCCTGATTGAATTGTCTTGACTGTACCATAATTAACTAATGGTTCAATTAGTTTATTGATAAAAGGTCTGTAGAAGTCTTCTATTTGCCCTGTTTTTTATACTCGCAAGTCTTCACCGTCATTGCCACCACTACACATACATATACTAATCAGGGCCGCCGAGAGATGGCCGGCCCGGTTGGTAGACAAAAAAAACCGGGTCTGGGGCCCATTCCCCAAACTAGTGCGTAACCCTACGTGTTATACTAACGCGTGCGTATGTCCTACATAACAGGCCTTTTCATACCAGTTACACAGTTGCTGTGGACAAATTGGTCCTCAGGCATGACATAGTAGGAAAGTAGATTACGACTGAAGTTTCGGGAACGTACTCCTGGTTTTTAGAAAAAATTGCGGCGAAGCACGAGAGCAAAGAAACGAACATGATATATCTACCTTAACGTCCTTAGTAGTCCTCTAAAAGTCAACTTTGATGAATGGTAAATCTCGAAATTTAAGACTATGGACATTTAGACTAAAACAGTTTGCTTATAACATCCAAAGGCTAGAACGATTTGAACTTTCGGAATTGAGTAGTTAGGAGTAGGAATATTCGATTTTAATGCGATTTTTGCCTCTACTTGTATGCTGCAAAATTATAGTTTTATATACTCAGAGCGTTTAATGCTTATAGTAATTTTTGAGTCAGGAAAAAAGTGACAATCGAAAACTATCAACTTTTCGCCCCATATCCAGTATTGTCATACTTCTTCGCTATGACGTCAAGGACGTCCATAAATTGGAAATGTTGGTACTTATTTTAATATCGTTCATTCGTTCATCCATCAGGGATGAAGATGGCCATGGACAAGACATATAATTTAAGAAGATGAAGGAAGTTTTGTGGGCGCGCGCATGTGCGCTTGATGAAACCACATTTGAGCAGGAAAAGACTGGACAACGGGACGTTAGATGGAAGGTTTACTGGCCGGTGGTATGGAGTTGATTCTGGACCTGCGCTTCTGCCTTTTACGATCAGCCTTGCTGATTCTCTGATATTCTGATGTTTCAGCATCATCTTTGATAAGGCTGTGCCATGTGGGGCGATCTTGGGCTAGGCTTTCCCAACTGCTGAAGCTTTTGAGCGAAGCCTTGAGTATATCTTTGAAACGCTTCTTATGTCCACCACTTGAGCGATTTCTTGTCTTCAGTTCACCATAAAAGATTTTCTTAAGGAAACGTTAATGAGGCATTCTGGTCACATGACCACCCATCTAGGTTGTGATTTCTTAAGTGGTGAAATACTTTGGCATACCCAGGCAGGATGAAGGACTTCCGTATCTGGGACTTTGTCCTGTCCAACTTAAATTCAGTATCCTTCTCAGACAGGTCAGATATAAGTTATGTAATGTCCTACCTCCTCTACCATGGGGCCGTTGGGTACCACTGTCCAGTTCCTCACCAAAAGGTGGGATTGGCAAGACAATAATAGCCGGTAGACAATTAGTTTGGCGTCCAAAGATCCGATTCTGGCCGTTCCCTAGACCTTTACCCGCAACGACCAAAATTAGCGCTGGTTTTTGCATCCTGTTGTTGATTTCATCATCAATGAGCACATCACTGGACACGTGTCCCCCGCACGTTATGTGAAACTTATCCCACTGCTTGTTAGCTGTGATATTTAACACCAGTGATAGATGGTTTCAACATCTGGCTCCCAGAGCATGTTGGTATGGACTCAGTGTTTTTTTTTGGTGCTGATGGTAACAGCAATTTTTTGTCACTGGCAAGGGACCAGGTACATGCTCGTTTCGCAAATTGCTATGTTGCCAACAGTAGAACACAGTCATATCGGCAAACTCATCGTGCAACAATGAATTTCACAGGCAAATTCTTTGACTACTTTGGTTTTATCCTGAAGCACGTCTCAAGATTGAACAGTTGCCATCATAATGTAGTTGATACATATCCTCAGACATCCGTTGCAGAAGTCAATCTTGAATCGAATGACAACTAACATGGATCTGAAGCAGACTGGTGGCTAGAATACATCCTTGATTACTTACTCAATAGTTACAAGGGAATCGTGACCATCGATCAGGAACTTAAGCAACCATTGCGATGATTTATCTGAGGCATCCAACGCCTGCCAAGATTTTCCAAATGCCTCACGGCTAACCTAATTGAACGCCTTAGGTTAAGTCATGAAAGTCATGTAGATTCTGAAGATTTTTTCCTGACCGTGACTGACGTGCTGCAAACACCATGTCAGTAGTTCCACTATCCTTTCTGAAGCCACATTGACTCTCTGGAAGAGGAAGAAGACCTTGATGCAAGTGATCAACAAGGCGATTGAGAAGGGTTCCAGCAATTGATAACAGGGACATTCTTCTTATTTTGATATCAATGGAAAGAAGAAACTCTAAAGTTATCCTGTGTATTTAGCAGGAATCGATGTTTGTAAGGAAAATGACTGGGGTGGCAATACCCCCCCAATGGGAGTTTTGTACAAAAATGGCTCAGGTAGACGAGAGTTAAAACCAGGATGAGACCCACATATCAAATGGATACACGGATCCAAACCCAGGCATTTGGCAGTGCCAAGAATGTGCAAAAAATAGATTTTCTTTCTTTGATAATAATATGCTAAATACTTACTCCCAAAAGGGTCTTTGGGTGATATTTTGGGAAAATTCTTTTGGGTGAAAATTTTCCTAAATCCCCCCCCCCCAAAAAAATAGGAGTCTTTTGTGAAGTGGTAAAATATTCACAATACTTGGGTCTTTAGTAGGTGATAAAAGATGCTGAGACTTGGGGTCCTGACCAGTCTGACATATGCGTTTCTCCAAGATGGCAAGATTGCCCCGGGAACTCTACTTTTTTTTACGCTTGGGATGATCGATCAACAATGTTTATTGTAGTTGGTTTTGTGTTGTATTTTTTGCTTGGTCCTATGATTTTCATAACTCAAAGTCCGGTCAAGTCACTTTTTCCACGGCCGGATTGACTACCCCGTCCGCCTCTAGTCTTGCCCCCCCCCCCCCCCCGAGGCTCAGGTCTGGGTTTACGCCCCTGACTGCCTAGACTATTATAACTTGCGAGCAAATTGAAAACAAATCAAATTTTGTTACAAAATGTGTCATTGTTCTATTAACTTTTCATAAATCCCATTGGCTGATTGGAATGGAGGAAAAAGAGTTGCTACAAATTTTTGTCATATCTGGCTTGTTTTTTCGTCCGACTTCTTTCATTTTTTCAATACCCTGAAGTCATATTAGATTTTGCCTTAAACAACTATGATATTGATTTTATGAAGATTAAGGTCATCTGAATCCTTGCACATTTTTTTTGAGTCACGTAAGGTACATGTGGAAACTGTATTTGGGTGAAATTTTCATATACAATCGGCCACTGAGGGTTTTTCTAAATCAAAATTGTATGAGGATCCAAAACATGAGTGTCATTTTTTAAAATTTGTTTCTTGGATGTAATTCTAAGGTGGGGCAAGGTTTAATAACAGGGGTCAAATATAAAGGGGACCAAATGTTGTTTTAACGTATAACGCTCATGTTCAGTATCTTTCGAGTATTACGAAAAGGGTAGTGT
>JAMKCH010015882.1:0-25000 GCA_023653785.1 Ophioderma brevispina
TAAAGGGTGTAATTTAATATTTTGAAGAAAACACTTCCCTCCGGAAATAGCACCAAATTTGTATTGTTAGTATATTTTAATATACTAAAATTTCTTGAAATTTCGAGATGCATTATAAAACATTCACAAGCTTTGAATTTATAGTGTCACTTCTATTGGTTAATTTAAATAGAATTGATTCACTTTGTTGCGTGATTTTATTCAATTTATATAATGTCAGTTAAAGTGCAGCACTTTATTCAAGCTATTGTCATATAATTGAAGTATTTCTTAAACACTAATGGTCCTTACAATGACAGAAGAGATTGGTTGATATACATGCATTGTCACTCAGTAAATGCTTGTTATTTAATTATACAGATTTTATACCATTTTCTTTGCTGTCAATTTATTGTTGTCGCTTTTTAAAATCTACTAGACCAAACACCTTTCAGTATGATTTTATACGTCTAATAAGAATCAGTCAAATTGCGGTATCATAGCTGTTTGAAAGCTCATTTATTATAATAAAACCAGAATAAAACAAAATATCAACGGCGACACAGTTTTGACAACTGATTTAGATTATTTAGTCAACTACATCCTGACGAAATTTCATTGCGGGCATACGATTTTCCTTAAAAATCTAGTTTTACACGTCTTTCTATAGAGAAAGGGCATATAGAGGATGCTATAATTGTAACCTTTGTAGGCCTACATGGCAAGATTTCCGCAATGGATTTTTTTCTGATTTTTGCAGAGGTAATAGCTCTTGCATGTTCCTATCTATGTTGTCAAAATTGTGTCACCACTGCTTAAATTTCTAAAAATAAGAGCCAATTTGCATGGGGTCAAACAGCTATGGTATTTTAACTGACAGTTCGAGGGTGCAGCTACCAATAAAACCCACAAACAGTATCAAAATGACGTTTTGCTGTTTTGTCATCTTTTATTTTCGTACGTTTGTCCAATGTATATTTTGCGGTGCAAATATGAAGTAATAATGTGTTTATCACGTTAAAAAATCTGAAAATACAGTATTTATCATCAGTCATGTAAGTTTACATCAATTTCTAACAGTGTTCACGAGAATACTGAAAGGAGTACAAAATAGTGTTTGTATTCTCAACCAAAGGACTGACAAATAACACGATGGCATACTATTATAGTGGCGAATGTTGGGATTCACGTACCATTTTTTCTCGACCACCGAGGGAAGTTAAAACGAAGGATCACTTGAATGTTACATTACGTTTCAAAACACATTGCCTACATGTAGATTTTACATATTTTGATCAATGATATAGGTTTTCCAGTTCAAAACATTTTTCATTATACTTCATATCTCGTTTTTCGTCCCAAGAAAACTGAAATGTGCGTTTGTTTAAAACAATTATATTAAACATTTGATCCATAAAATTAACTTTATTTTCATACTTTTTGGTCAAAATCAATTTAATTTCGTCGTATCCATGGCCCATTATCTGAATGTGCAAAGATTTTAAAGGGGGAAATACTGAATATTTCAATAAAAATACGAAATATTTCAATTTTTGGAGAAAAAAAAAATACGGATATATTTTTAAAAACGCACTTCTGTGAAGTTTAAGCATAATTTTCTTTAATACTACCAAGACATTAACATAGAACAGCACAGTGGACCATTATTCACTGCTAGATAGGCGTCATATTTTGCACATCGACGTGACCTATATTGCGTGAAGTTTGACACGTACAGCGTGAAAACTCGTATTTTCGTCTGCTCTGGCATTCCATAGGGCTCGCATGTTCAAGTACGGTAATAGTATATTCGGTTTCGGGGTGATAAACCTGTATCCAGTACCAAGGGAAATAATAGTGCGCCCTATTTCCCTCCAACCATGTAGTATTTGTTTCATTACACCTCACTATGAGGTTGTAGGACAATAGTCTTCACTATGAGGTTGTAGGGAAATAGTCCAATATATTTCCCTAGGTAATAGCATGCATAATAGGAATCAGTCAATGAAATAGCGTTATTTTGTTCATGGATATTCATAAGGTGTAATACATGTATCAACTACATGTAGTAGGAATTGTGGGCGCATGGTGGAAATCGAGTAGACTTTTTCTATCGATCGATTTTAGTTTTTGAGGACCTACATGTAAGCCAAACATTTCTGGAGGGTGTGCAAAATTGAGGTGGGATTGGGGGATCCCCATTTTCAGCATCGCTGTCACCCAAAGACCCCGTATATTTTGAAAACTTCACCCACAGACCCCATATTTTTATTTTTTTTTTAAATTACCACTGTCACCATCAAGTAGGCCTATTTGTGAACATGGCACAATTCTCAGGGGCTCTACATGTATACCCAGTAGAAACTCGCATCTGGCATTTCTGGTGTGTTAACATGCTTACCAATCAAGATGGAAGCCAATATGGCTGCATGGCAGCCTTTTAAGATCTTTGAAACACACAAATTGATATATATTCATAATATATTGGCCGTCAATTTGAAGAAACAAAAATTCCAGATTCGAGTTTGTAATGTTCAAAGACATGTGTATTTACACTTTGATCATGGATGCTATAACGAAGTACAATGCAGATGTATCGTAATTTATAGTTTTTTGAAGGTAAAAATGCAGTCATTTTGGCCCTAATCTTAACATTTTTCATGTTGACCGAACAAAAAATAAAATAAAAACGTCAGATAAGGATGTCAAATGGCCAAATGCTTATCCCATACCTTAATTTACACCTTTATTAGTTGATTTAACTTCATATATACAAATATATAGGATATCTTTAAAGGTGGCTATATTATATTGGATTTTTTGAAAATGTTGATTACAAAGAAATGACATAAGGATTTCTAGTGATCGAAATCGTCGAATACATATCTCATAAGTATAGAGCATACATATAGCCGCTAGAATCTTGCCTCTACACTGAAAGATGCGCAGACCACTTGACATATCCAGGTGTGTTCGAAATGCATGCTAGAGGTATTAAAATAACACGTGTAGAGCGTGTTCACTTATAACAAATTTTAAACACCTGCAGAACATGTTTTAGGTGTTTAGGATGTATTCTACATATAGTCAGGTGGAAGTTTAGGCACACAGCCTGAAGGATGGAAATGGAGTACAGACTTTTTCTGTTGATAGATTTTAGTTTGTTGGAGGGTGTGCAAAATTTGTTGCAGTGGCATTTTTGAAAATCCAATATGGCTGCCACCATGTCCAAAATCGCTAACAATCCCTTAAGTGTTTCCGATACAGACAAATATTTATTGGTGATCCGGTGTTTTAAGCACGAAGTAGTGTTGGTATTGTCATTTTATCATTACATTGCCCCAAAAATCCAATATGGCTGCTCAAAAGTCAAATATGCGCTCGGAATCATTAAAATGATCTGAACTCCTCCATTATACCTATTTATGCTAGATGAATACATACTGAACACCTAAAACATGTTCTGCAGGTATTCAAAATATGTTACAATTGATCACACTCTGCAAGTGGTACTTTAACACCTCTAGAATAAATACATTTTCAACGCATCCGGACACGTCCAGTATTCTGCACATTTTGCAATTTAGAGGCTTGATTCCAGTGTCTATATGCATGTTTTATGCTTTACACTTAAGAGATACATGTATTTGATCATTAGAAACTCTAATTTGGCATTTCTCTGTTATGGAGATTTTCCAAATTCAAGATGGCAGCCAATAGAGCCGCCTTTAAAATAGTTAAAACCTACATTATATGTGTTTTACAGATGTATATGTAGTTACATCAACTAATTATTATTATAAAGTTGTAAATTAAGGTGTGGGATAAGCATTTGACCATTTGACATTCTTGTCTGGAATTTTTGTTTCTTTAACATTAAAAATTGTTAAGATAGGTGGCCAATGGGGCTGCCTTTTTACCTTCTTTAAAACCTATAAATTACGATACATCTGTATTGTATTTAGTTAAAACACCCAAAATGATTATTAAAGTTTAAATTAAAGTATGAGATGTATGTCTTTGAGCATTAATGACTCGTATCTGGTATATTTGTTTTGACAACATGCTCAAAATTAAAAATGACGGCCAATATATTATGAATATATGACAATTTGTAGGTTTTAAAGATCTTAAAAGGCAGTCATATTGACTGCCATCTTGATTGGTAAGCTTGTTAACACACAGAAATGTCAGATACGAGTTCCTACTGGGTATAGAGCCCTGAATTATGCCTCTATCACAAATACTTGATGAGTTATGGTCAATGAATGATTTCAGGGCATAAGGGTTTGGGTGTGGTGGCCAGATGGATGTAATGTTTGTGATCCAATCACGTCAAATATACGTCCCAAAAGATTTCTGGTGCTTAAAAACTGCATTTTCTTAGAGATCACAATTATGGCCATTTGTTTGATGAATTTGCGAGGAGTTCGATAGCGGCCCTATTGGGATTTCTGAAAATGCACATGCACGAAATTTTGCACTCCCTCCAGATATTATTGGGTTTGGTCCTCATAAACAAAATGGATGGATAGAAAAGTCTGTACTTCATTTCCACCCTGTGCCCAAAATTCCTCGAGACCTACATATAATAAATAGTATATTAAAGCGGCGAGCACGATGCACTCGCTATGATCAAGCCTTCTCTTTGTCAGTACTACGACATGTGTTAAATATGTGGCGTATATGTCAACATCTAGGATTACTTAGTATTTATCTAGGTTGTAATTAAAAATACATTGTTAAGGTGGGCTGGATAAAGGATACGGCAGGATAAACTACCGGCTTAAGCCATAGCACGCACTGTTTACAAGTCCCCGCGGTTCATCGATTCCCCGACACAAATCAGTTCAATGATCTCTTAGACAAAGAAAAAAAAGTATTGGAACATTTTAAAAGGGGGTGATGAAACGCATTAAAAAACAGTCGTCCGTGCTGGGCCTGCTCATTGTGCAATATTGCACGGAATAATTATCAGTGTGGGTGCTGGTTATTACCAACACATAAGTCAATCGATACAAACAATCCGCCCAAAAATATCAGTTTTGTTGGATGTTGGGTGCGATGGGGTGGTTAAATTTTGTCCTACCCATGGCAACACAACGAATGAAATGACACATCGTCGTCTTGATTTAAATAAACCGCCTCAATGAATACAAATTTTCACCCCAAGCGCGCATTGCATTATGAGAAAAAGAGTATCTGAGCACAAATGATCCAGGTACACTACCATTACACCTGGCACCTCTAACAATACATAATTTGTATCACTACCGATTATGTATATGCAAAGCGCACCCACAGTTATGTGGAAGAAAGACGCGGAGGCAAGCCCATTGCTTTCTATTGTTGGTACTCTATGTTTTCTTTGTATGGTTCGGCAAAAGATGCGGAGACGGGCATTTCAAAGATACGTCCGTAACGCTTGCCTCTCTATCTTCTAGATAGAATCTTTGACATTTTTTTTAAACGTATTGCTGATTTATAAAATACAATGCTCTTAGTATTTTGTAGGACCACAGAAAGTTCACAGCAGAGCAGCTAATAGAAAAGAAAATGGAGAAAAGACTGACAATAGCCACGAGGTCTGAAAAGAAAGCAATGGAAATAAAGAAGTCACAAAGACCATCATGGGAGAGTGCCATTGCGGGAATCAGCCTACCTTGAAGAGAAAACTGCTGAAGCTGGCCTAAATAAATCCTCACCCTGATTTTGAAAGCCACAGAACATGTGTGACACCCTGGCGACCTCAGTAAACAATCCATGGTACAGGCGCGCGAAGAAGTTAGATGTCAAAGGTCATGTGTCAAAACTATCATAAAGTCTGTTTTTTGATTCAAAATTCATATTAAAACTATATAACAAATAATAAATTAAAAATCCTAATGCATTCTATGATATTTCTTGTCAACTTGCTGTATGAAATTCATATATTCTAGGGTTCAAAAATATTATATACTTAGTTTTGAGACACTTAGTCTGGGGTTGATACGCAGTGAAATATCACTTGCGTCAGGAAAATAAAATCTCAGCTTATTCGTGATGTGGTGGTGTTAGACACGTGGGTAGACTGTTGGTTACTGGTTCGAGCCTTGCTCATGCACCTGTTCCGAGTTATGGTCATAGGTTTTGTGTGTGATCATGTGATCAGTGGTTCTAACCAAGTAAGTCCTGACCAGTTCACCTGACAACGTATCTCGTGTCGATACTTGGTGGTGTCATTTGAACGTATACTGAGAATACTCGTCCAATACAAAAAAACAAGTCGTTGTCAATCGTCAAGTGGTGAATTTCGTTCCAGGTCCGATCGCCGATTAGTCAGCTATATAGGTGTGCTCCCTCCAATTGGCTGATCGATAATAACGTGCAATTCATTCATCAATGTTTAGCCGGGCCTAAAGTAACCTTACTAAAATTCCATATCGTCAGAAGGAATTATGACCTTAGCCAATAATTTCTGGGGTGCAAAATTTCGTTCAGTGGCATTTTCTAGAAACCCAATATGGCTGCCACCACTCTACAATTCATTAAAATGATCATCCTTTGTGTCTCTATATCCAGGTTATTTAATCATACATTACCATCAAGTCAATATTCCGCCATAAATCCAATGTAGCCTGAACTCATAAATTTGCTATAATTCATCAGTTTAGAGATATATTTTTGGGCTTTTCACCCAGTAGAAACTTATATCTTACATTCTGGTAGGTTAACGATGTTTACCAATCAAGATGACAGCCCATATGGCTGCCTTTTAAGATCATTAAAACTAAATTGTCATAATATATCGGCCGTCCTCTGATTTTAAGTATGTTGTCAAAGAAAAATACCGATATTTAATTGTACTGCTCAAAGACATATCTCATACTTCACATAAACTTTTAAACTTGATATTATATGTATAGGGTTTAAAGAAGTTAAAAGGCAGGTATATTGGCTACTATTATAACCCTTTTTTTATGTTAAGAAACCAAAATGCCGGATAAGGATGTTCTAATGGTCAAATACTTATCTGTATATTATTTTAGACCTTTATAATATAAGTGGGTGAATAATACACTACAATATACTATTTTTTTTTTCTATTGTGCAAAGTACTTGGTCATAAACATATTCAATATTGCACTAAGATGGGTCAAATTTTATTTCATTCTGATAAAGTCGATTTTTAAACAAAATATATACGATATCGAAATTACCGGACAATTAATATTTTGTCAAGAAGGCCAAGTTTCGGAATTCTGATTTTCACAAAATATCTTGTATGATAAGACACGACGAGGGCTATCAAGCGATCGACGTCTGATAAAGGAGGCAATCTGCACAAGGCACGATTTACTTAAGGTGACCTCAACCTACAATTTTGATAATGTAACATCCAGAAAATTGTTTGATGGATTTCTATTGTACCTATTCGCAAGGCTTTTTGTTATCAGGAAAAAGGGAAAAATGAAATAATGACTTCTCCTTACTATTTGAATGTTATTGAAGAGCTGTCGGAGAGCTCGGTCGGAGTTTTTCTGACAGCTTCAAATGAAGGAGCGGCGATTCTTGTATAGACCTATTGAACATATTTGATCAAGTCATGGTCCCCGTCAATGTACAAACTTATGACAGGGTGTTAATTTACTATTTTGAAGATAACTCTTCCCTCCGGAAATACACAAATTTATATTGTTAGTATATTTGAATATAATCCAAATTTCTTGAAATTTCGAGATGCATTGTAAAACTCACAAGCTTTGAATTCATAGTGTCACTCTATTGAGTTTCATTTAAATAGAATGGATTCACTTTGTGTCGCGCATTTATTCATTTATATAATGTCCGTTAAAGTGCAGCACTTATTCAAGCTACTGTCATACAATTGAAGTATTTCTTAAACACTAATGGACCTTACAAGGACCTAATACATATTTTTTAATTACATGCATTGTCACTGTCAGTAAATAACTTGGTTTATTTATTTACAGATTTTTAACCATTTTTCTTTGTCTGTCCAAGTTTAATTGTGTCGCTTTTTAAAACCTACTAGACCAAACACCTACATCAGTGTGATTTATACGTCTAATAAGAATCAGTGAATGTGGTACAGCTGTTTGAAGGCCTCATTATTTAATAAAACCAGAATAAAACAAAATATCAACGGCGATACCTTTTGGACAACTGTTTAGATTATTTATCAACTAACTACATCCTGACGACATTTGACGAAATCTAATTGCGGGCAATATGCTTTTTCTTTAAAATGTCGTTTTACACGTCTTTTTCATGGAGAAATGGCCATATAAGAGACACTATAACAATTGTAACCTTTGTAGGCCTATATGGCAAGATTCCCGCCAACTGTTTTGGTTTTTTTTCCTGATTTTTGCAGAGATAAATATACTCTAGGTGCATGTTCCTTATCAGTTGTCCAAATTGTGTACACTCTTCATTTGGTCTAGAAAAACAGAGAACAATTTGCATGGGGTCAAACACTGTGGGTATTTTAACTGACTTTCGAGGAGTGCAACTACCAATAATTACCGTAATTTTACAAACGGTATCAAATGGTGTTTTTGTTATTTTTGGTCGTCTTTTTACTATCGTACTTTGTCCAATGGATATTTTAGCAGTTCAAATTTGAAGTAATAATATGTATAACACTTTTAAAAAATCTGGAAATACATTATTTATCGTCAGTCATGCAAGTTTACAGTAATTCCTAACAGTGTTCACGAGAATACTGAAGGAGTCCAAATTAGTGTGTTTATTCTCAGCCAAGGACTGACAAATAACACGATGGCATACTAATGGGGATCGTTGGGGTTCAACGTCCATTTTTCTCGACCACCAAGGAGTTAAAACGAAGGACCCCCTGACCTGATGTTATATTACGTTCAAAACACGTGCCTACATGTAATTTTTAACCACCGGTTAATTTGATCAGTGATACTTCAGTGATACTTTATTGGTCCAAGAACTGAAAATGTGCTTTGCTTAAAACAATCTATATAACATTTGATCGATAAAATTAACTTATCTTCATACGTTTTGGTCAAAATCAATTTAATTCGTCGTATCCAGGGCCCATTACTGAATGTGCAAGTAATTATTTCGTGTTTGGTCATATAATTTCACTGTTAACTCAGATATCTTTCGTCTGTAGTGTTCTGTATGTATAGGCCATGACTAAAGCCCAACCTGTAACCTTCAATCAATGATATAAAATTTTAAAGAACAAAATGGAAATAAGAGGTGAAAGAAAATCCAATAAAAAGAGATGTATAGGTGGCAAAAGAAGGAAGGAAATAGGTGAGATACAGATAGTATCAATTTTCTGATGTTATAGGCCTAACTCTTAGCCATGGCCTATGGCTAAATGTGAAATTAGAATGACCAACCCCAAAATTGCTTTGTATCTTCCAGATGATGGGCCTTGGATACACGACGAATTAAATTGATTTTGACGAAAATGTATGAAAATCAAGTGATTTTGTTGATAGAATTTTAATATTTGTTTTAAACAAACCACATTTAAATTTTCTTGGTAGACCTCAGGAATTAACATGATATGAAATTATATGGAGTTTTTTTTACTACGAAACCTATATTAACATAGCTGCATTTATTGCCTCATCAGAATTTCACTTCATTCACTCGTATTCCCGACAGCAGCAAAGCAATTGATAATCTTTATTTACCATTCACTGTTTTATCAATTTTACATTCAGCATGTATTTTTATTAACACCATTCTTCCAACAAATTTCCTTAAAAATTAAAGTATACAGTAAAAAATTCAATAAACTTAAAATGTGATTTACTACAAGATTATGAATGTATAGATAAAAGAGCACTGACACGAACGAACCCCTAATAGTATCCTACCCACAATGTCACACAAATGTAGCTTTTAAAATTAAGGTTTTTTGTAAAATACTTACGGTGTACTCCCTTAGGATTTTCATGCGAAAATTTAGTTTGTTTGCTGTTTGGGTTTCAATCGGCTAGACTGTTAAAATAATTGTGGGTTTAATTTTTTAAAACATTAAAAACTTTCATCACGGTAGAAGTTAGTACAAGGAAAAATCTGAAAATCTGAAATAAATTTTTTAATGTACACTAACGTTTTCGTCTCCTTAAGGTTAGAACAATATATACGGGTGAGTCAAAAGATTTACACTCGGTTTGTTTGAATTTTTCTACAGGCAGGTGGAAACTCTACTGAAGATATTGACTCTCACAAAACAAGATTAATTTTCCCCTACTAGAGAAAAATTTTTGAATTTTGATTGTTTGAAACTTTGAATTGAGAAGTTATGCTATCTTAAAGCTGGTACCCATTTTCACTCTGTCCACGGAATCACTGTAGCATGTTATGGAAATGGCCAAAGACGAAACTTTGACTGATACACAAGTACATCATGACATCTTTTGTTTGCTTGTACCTCTGTGTAAAACCTTCAAATATCAAAGAGTTGTCGAAACATCTTTCATTATTCTGATAACAATCACAAACTTGGGTAATAATGCACCCAAACTTTGCCCCCAAGCATTATTTCAAAAATGTTTCGCAATGTTCACGTATCTTTTCGTGGGAAACTTTTTGAATGCAAATATGTATAGGTATTAGGTAATCCTATGCAATACAACCGGTTTGACCCACATTTTCAACGAGTCTTCGTAATCTGATGGGTGGGTCGGTGGCTACTTTGGGGAATTATATTTGAACATAACACACCATCAATGTCTATCTGTCGTTCCATTGGCAGCTAAATCCTTATCTCGTTCCCGCTCTTTTCTTTTCTTATTCCTTTGCTGCTTTTCTTTTCCCACTTCCTGCTTTACCGGTAGGTTAAGCTTATTTCCTGTCAACGCGCCCCCTCCCCGACACCTATTGCTACTGTCATTGACTAATAATTGTAAAGAAATTTATCAACCAAAGGTCGGACGGATTTGGTTATGGTTACTTTAGAAAAAAAGCAAAGGTATTAAGCATTTTAGAGTCCGTAACTCAATGGATTGGTGTGTGGACGTGTTAGAATTGTACAACGTGGTCAATATGGTTTTTGGCGGTTTTCCGTTAATTTTACCATCTACTTTATACGAAAAGGTTAACTTTTGATTTTTTACAATGACATGGATATATTAGCTATCGTTTCATGTTGTAACAAAATCAATTTCTAAGCTGTCAGTAGTTTTAATATTTTTCTGAAATCGAGTGTAAATCTTTGTGACTCGCCCTGTATTGGCCTAGGTTCCAACCTTTAGTTAAAGCAGTATAGCCCATATCGTCATGTGTGTGCAACAAAGTCGTATCTGCATATTTGACATTTTGAAGGAAACGTCATTTTGTGTTCAAATTTCCTTTGTTTTTTAATGTATTCTTTCATAAAAAATGTTTCTAGATTTTAGACTGGAACCATAACTTAAACTTTGTGTTTTACCTGTCTTAACAAAATCAAGCAACAGCTCAATTTTACCCAAAATGTCAGTTACGACTTTGTTGCACTCACATGACGATATGGTTCAAGGTCATCCTGGGGGTAAATGCTCAGATGTTGTTGAAAATGGTGTCAAATGATTCCTCTTATGATACTGAAGTAGAAAATGAATTTTAACTGATTTGGTGATAGCACCATTGCGACATCTTGGGAAAGTCTTGGTGACCCCATAGACCATGTTCTTTGTGTGTGATCCGCCTCATGAATTTTAGTTTTGAAGGCCCTTTTATTTAAAATGATATTTTAAAATATTGTATTTTGAGAAGGTGTAACTGTTTACTTCTTTCACGCAGGAAAATTAACACAACACTCAAAACCGTTACACGTTTTGATCGTAAGCCTTAAGGAAATTGGGGACTTCGTAAACTTGTTCGTAGGTCCGCCTTATAAGAGCAAATTCAAAACGAACTTTTTTGTGTGTGGAAAACTAGTCTTTGTCAAAGACTCGGTTTTGAAGAATTCGTGGGATAAGGAGAGGGGAGGTGAAACTCAGAGAGGTTCGCAGAACCGATTTGGTTGGTCCCTTTTAGCTGATAGTACCCGGTAGTTTATGTTTCAATAGAGTGATATAGTTACAAGGTCTGTAACACAGACTATAGTAGGATTTTTTTTATTCCTGTCAGTTCATTAAAAGTTTTTGGGGCGTGTCGACGATTCTATCCTTTTTGAGAGGTTGTATGCTTTACCCAACCAATAGACCGTATTCAATAGCCAGCCATGTTGGTGGACAAGATAGACGCATTCCAGTACTACAATACATTCACCTGTCAATGATCCCTGTGCAATCGCTAAACATGGATCGATTGACAGGTAAATGTATTGTGTCCGTGGAATGTAAGCTCTTGTCCCCCAACATTTCTGGTGGCTGACGTCCATCATTTTGAATACGGTCTATCAATAGAAATCCGATGCGACGATACCGGATCAGATTATGGCCATGGTAAAAAAGTCCATTTTCTCACGAAGAAAATATTACAAGGCAAATGCATTGAATAAATTACAAACACCAAACCTGAACAAACTCTGAAGCATTCAACATAAGAAAATGGTACAAATAAGTAATTTTTACTCACCAACGTTCTTTACGTCTCTACAAAATGAACTTTGGAAAACCTGATTTACATTTATCGTCTTGTTCCAGAAAAAAGGCTTGGTCCAATCATTCAAGTACTTTGGCGTTTTGGTCACTCCTAACAAACTACAATATTTAAACGTGGCCTAATCCCCTCTCCGGCCCAGCCTCGATGTGCATGACACTCTTCGTTCCTTTGATTGACTTCAAACAAAGAAATCGATATCGTGTCCCTCAGATTTTTAACAACAATCATTCAATTGAAATCTGTATGAACCATTTACATATTCGATACAAAATAGTTCATAAAATGGGTTAACGCATCTTATTCTGTTGAACAAAGTTGAGCATTTCAACTGTTAATACGGCTTTTTAGTTTTTGATCTCAACCCTCTCTTCCAAAAGAGTTCATACCATCGACAATACGCGTTTACTGACAGGAATAAAAAATCAGACTATAGTGGAAAACATGCACTATGATTATAAGTGGACGGAGGTAAAATGTGTCTTTTTCATATTGCATAATTTATCTAATTACAGGCACGCCATAGTTCACGGTTATTTTTGACTTAATGCACTTACCCTCTCTTTCAATTTGATTTATCGAGGCACCATCACATGGCTTAAATCCAATTTGCTATTTTTCCCGTGGCTGTATTTTACTTGCTTTTTGAAATAATTGCTGAAAATGGCGTTCATAACTCGCCAAGAGATGAACTAATTCCTTTTTTATGTTGTCTTTCTAAGTAGTACTGCTTCTTATACGTGTAATTTTCATAACATATACTGTACAATTGCAAAATATTTTCTTAATTTCCATAAAAAATCTCTGGAATGACATTATGAAATATAAAGTAAAATAACCAAACTATTATTTAGACCGTGGCCATTACTTTGATGACTAAGCATGATCATCTTGAAAGCCCATCTTTGATTTTTCTCCATTCCATTTTGAAAAAGAAACAAAAAAAATAACGTTGTTTTAAATATAAATCTGTATCCACTAGACAGGCAGAGATAAGCTGCTCATGACACGATTTAATCTTATTTAAGCTTAAATTGAATGAATCAATAATTATCATTAAAGAGACACGAGACCATTTCCAAAAAACTGCGCCCTCAATTTTTTTTTCGAAACCGTTGGTTTGAATAATTAAATCACACCTGAAGTGAATAAGCCGAAAACGTGTTATGTAATAAGCAGATGACTTAGTATTTTTCTGTCGTGCACAGAAATCCAAGAGCATGCTTTTCTTTTGGGTGGATTAGGATAACAGGCAATATCAAAACTTAAGTTTTGGTTGTCTGTTCTTTAAACCATCAAAACATTCTCGGTACGGTAGGTGTTCCACAAAAAAATGAGTATAAATTTAGAGAAATTTGTATCCTCAAAAATCCCTGTCCCTTTAAGAAAACAAGTGTACAACCTATAAAGTTGGTTTCTGTTTTTCGAAAGTTAGTCTGGGGCTTGGTTGTTGCTTGCGAATTGTTTCGAACCTTTGTAGGCTCACTAAGGACAGTGTCAACCCTGAGTTTCCGAGTACCTATTTTGGTTTGTAACTTTGCAAATATTTGATTATTGTATTAAAAGTATACATTTCTAGAAAGAAAATTGGACGATGAACACGATGGTAGCATCAGATTAATGTAAAACTTTCCGTATTTTGAGAAAAATACTAAAAAAACATGATTTTGCCCCAAAATTTCTAGACAGTATAACAAAAACAATTTGAATGATTTCTTATGTTATTTTTTAGAAAAAAGGCAAATTTGTCTAGGAACGGTTTTTTTCATTTTTTAAATAGAGCTATTTTTCGGAATATAACGAAAAACGTCACAAAAAGTGTGATTTTTACTTTTCTTTTCCAAATTTGAGTATATATTGGAGAATATCTTTAGTTAGAAATCGAAAATGAAAAATTGAGAAAACCGTTCCTAGAGAAGACTATAGCTATTTGCCATCGTAGAAAAGTTAAACCTTACCTTTTACTTTTGCGTTTTAATGTAGACCAACGTGTTCGTCCTCCTTACAAGGATTAGGAAAAAGTATTTGCCTTGGTCCCAAACTGGTTACACGAAGTTTTCGTAGGATACAAAATGTACTATTTTACAGTGTGTAGCATTTAGTTGGATTATGAATAACAACATGGTAAACTCTATCAAGGGTCTACATGGCCTATGCATGGGGGTCACAAAGACTCTCCCTGGATGTCGCAATGGTGCTATCACCAAATTAGTTAAATGCATTTTCTGCTTAAGTATGACAAGAGAAATCATTTGATATCACTTTCAAGAACATACGAGCATTTACCCTCAGGATGACCTTGAACAATTATGGGGCTATACCGCTTTAAATATAGGCAGGTATCATTTTGCAGAATTCAACCCTTAAAATGTTGACTGTTTATGGGAAACGAGCAGGCTGTGTCTTCCACAATGCTCATTATTATGCCCAGCATAACCAGCAGTGATTTTTGTCCTGCACACGCTCAGATCATTAAACGAAATTTTGTGCGGATTCAATCACTGATCTCTATATAATGGATTGGATTGTCTATTAGATGAGTGAAGCAACCGGTGGACATCTTGGTATGCCCAACGCAATAGCATTCCAGCGACGCCTGTTAAACATAAGTTGTATATCGGGTGCCCATTTTAGGGACATGCCATCCCATACGCACGCAACTCCAAATACAATGACCTCACTGAATTCTGGCTTGATTCTGGGAACACATTTTGAGTAATGACCGGCTGTTAGATACCTGCTTGGGTCTTTTGCGATTACCAATATGACCATCATTGACTTTAACCCCTAAACGGGACCTGTGCTAAGCAATTTAATGGGCCTCACACACCAGGGACTTTAGCGATAAAAATTGGCAATTAATGACCTCCCGTCGGCAAACTTGTGTGGGCAGACCAGCTGATATCGGGTTGCAGTTTCATTGAAAAACGGTCTCGAGGCGAGACATTATGGCTAGAAATGTAGAGTAGGTTCCGGTCAGAATTGCTATGTCTCGCTAGCTTTCAGCAATGGTTCAACTTCACTGCGCTAAAACAATTGAACCGCTGAAGCGAATCTGGGCAAGAAGTGGCCCAAGGTCCGGGTTAAGTTTAAAAAGTACGTAGCCCAGGTTGCCAATCCATAGAGATCATTAAGATTCAACGGGAATGCATTGCACCTTTCAATCTCGCGTAAATCGATAATTATAACCTACATCGTCAGAGCTGAACATCTGCTGTTTCTTTTATTGGCTGGGTAGCGATATGTCGATTTTTAGTTCATTCTAACTATTTGTACTCTAAAATATTAAGACTGAAATTAAAGAAAGGTGTCACGGGGATTCGAACCAGTAACTAATTCTCTTTCTGTAGTCTCAATCTAATGCACAATGCTATATACAAACTGCTCTGGCCGAAAGGTTTTGTTTTTTGATACTCCAATCAATAGTTTTACAAAATAAAGCTCATACACACTACTGCTTATTACATCTCCTCTGATAATAACAATCGATCGATCGATCATGAACTTTGCCGGTGACTATGAAGTTGTTTTGTGCTCTTGATTATTCTAAAAATAATGCGGCCGAGTACAGATAAGTTAAAACTACTCAATTTACAACGTATGAAGAATTTACTTTCTATTCTTGTCCTGCGGGCCGAACTGATGCATTATTGACACTATTGTTTGCATTCGTCATGTTGGTGCGCCAGTTTTCAATGCTCAAATTCTCTCCTGCAAAGTGGATAGCGTACAATTTGGGAAAGTAAAGACATATCAAAGTCAGATATGCATTGAGCAAAAGAGCCATACACAAAGTAGCTATTTTCTGTGTAATACCGTTTGCCGTAGTATACACGGGAATGGCAGCCAAGCAAACTATTAACGTAGAATAAACACTAATTCCGATGAATTTGGATTCGTTGTAATTACTTGGGACTTTACGAGCTCTGAAGGCAAAGTAGCAACATGCAATAATAATAAAGAGATTGTAGACGCAGGACACGACAAATCCGTAGTTGAACTTGCAGTAGAGGCTGAGAAGCTTCTGTCTTGGGTACATGATGATGTAGGCTGGTTTGGAGCCGCTAACAAAGGTGCCCACGCATGCTATCATTATCTGTAAAGAACACGAACAAAAAGAAATAGAAGTGAGGTTCTTAACCCAAAAAAAATTCGCGATATAGCTAATTTAGGGATGATTTGTTGTTATCGTAATTTGCGTAATTGTCTGACTTTTAAACGCGCTTCTTTTCATAACCAAAAAACAAAATCGCAGACTTACCGTTAATGAGTTAATTAGTGGGGACCCTCCCCTTGGGCACTAACGGAATTCGGCTGAGAATATTTTTTTAAATCTATGAACTGTAGCCATTTTTGCTAATCGACACTTGAAAAACAGAATATCTTTCAAAGGACGATATTTAATACATAATTAAAATAACAATTATTCTATTGTCTCATATATACATATACAGGGTGTCCAAAAAGTAGTGCAAGCAGATAAAGTCAGATTTCTCAAAAACTGCTGAAGCTGAGAATTTCATTTTTATGGAGGATATTAATAATACTCTTTTGTATAAATTACGCACATCCCGTGACAATGAAAGGCAAAACATATATCAAAAACAGCAAACTGACACAAGAGGTCAGATTAATTTTTAAACAGGTAGGATTTAAGTCCTTGGGATGAAGCAAACTAATTTGGTCCACATCCATTTAAGCATTTGTAGACATAAAGAAATGTTTTGTACAAAATCATCTTGTTCACAGGGAGTTAGAAAAGGTTTTGTAAGTACTGGCTGGCACGGTGCACGCTTTGAAGCACGAAAGATCAATTTTGCACTCCATTTCTGTGAACGTTGCAATTTCATGATGTATTTTGTATTAGAACCAGGCAAGAGTTGTGTCCAGACGTGATCATGGTGATAGCACAAGATACCGAACGACGTGGTTGCCCATTTCATTATCAAGAAAAGGGCGAATCCGGGAAATATATTGATGATGGATTAGATGGCGGAAAACTAAAAAAAAAATCCGAAAAGTCCAAAATAGACCCCTGGGTAACCCATTGTCTTTGCTACTGAGTAGATGCCATCAATTTTTTAACAGTTGTTGTTCTACCTGTAATTTAGGACTTCAACCATTCAAGGGCAATCCTAGTCACCCCCCATCTCATGACAATCGACTCAGAAGAAGGTCACGATTAACCGTGTGGAATACCGCACTAAGATCGAGTAAGAGTTCTTGTAAGGCAGGGAAATCCCTTTTCTGGTTGTACACATGCTCCATAATTTAATCTTTAACTGCAGTTCTTCACCAAGACCGTGTTTCTGCATGTGACTGTTTATGTTGCTTACAACATGTTTCTCAATCAGGTTTTGCGAGAAATGTAATATTAGCAACAGGTCGATAGCTTTTCACTTCACTGTGATTCAAGGATGGGCTTTTGATAAGAGGGGTGGTAATTGCATGTATCAGTGAGCTGGAAAAAATACCTCTGAAAATTGATGCATTAATGATACATGTTAGAACAGGTAATAAACACAGAAATATTTCCCTTAAGCAACCAAGTTGGCACAGAATCTAATGAACGACTTTTTGTTGTACTTCCTTGTATAAGATCTTTAACATCTTCATCTGTAACATGGTCATAATTAGATTGTTTGCATACATTAGAGACATCATTTTCATACATATCAAAGTTCACAGTACCTGTACAATCCACTTCCTGATCCTGTTTAACATCTTCATATACTTTAGACACCTTACTTTGGAAGTAATTGGCAAACTCATTACTCATATCTTCAGCTGACTCATATCCAGGTAAAACTTTACATTTACTATTTATCAACAACCGTATGCATCGTCTTTGTGTAGTTGGCAGTTTGTTAACTTTTTGGCAAAATAAATTATCATGTTAATAGTCTTGTTACGTTCAATATAAAGTTGGTGATGGATTTCGAGTCTTGTTTTCTCCACACCTTCCCATACTTTCGGTGGAGTCCTCGAGCTTGATGTACTTCAGAGTTGTACCAGAGCTTTGAGAGGGGAATGCGAACAAATGTAAGTCAAAAGGGAAACATGAAAATGAAACATTAAAATTTGTTTTCAAAGAGGGGGACATGAACTTTTAATGGAGAAAGGACAAGTTGCAATCGTGTTTTTGGATGAGATAACAAATTGTTGAGTGAGTTGAGACTGTTTTTTAACGTGACACGCTAATGGACCGCCAATAGCTTGTGATGAGCAAAAGCCCCTCGTAGAAGTCGTGAACCTATTCACGCTATTTCCTGGCGATGGAGTGTGAAAATAAAAATTGGAATACAATGATATTTTGAAAGAGCCTTCTTTTTCAATATTCGACTTGTCATTCTCTTGAATGTCTATAATAACAACCAAATAATAACCACAAAGGTAAGAATTAAGGCATCTCAAATTATTTCATTTTTCTCGGTTGCAATATTTGTTCATTATGATCTTGTCCCAAACCATGCAAACATGGAAATGTACAAGCAGAGTCTTGATTAGTCTTGACAAGAAAGACATGCAAGTGTCTTTCATTTTAGAATTCCACATAATTGAAATCAACCTAATTATTATGTAAATGGCATTTCAAGTTCAGTTTCACGGTTGAGATAAGCTGAGATATTCTCTCATTCATTTTCAAACGGTAAACACTTCACACAAACTCGAAGGGTGGTCAGTAGTTACGAGAGTAGGTCAATTCGCGATTGTTAACCATTATGATTGCCCCATAGACTTACGTGTGCGCAAAGTGGTTTTGACAATTTTTCTCTACGGCCGCCATTTTGTTATTTGAACTTTGTTTTCAACGCCATTTTCACCAGGTTCTAACAAAATATTGTAGTTAATAAATATCTTCAAAATATTGCGATATGACCACCCACTTTTGAGAAATTTGCAGATATAAAAGTGTAAACCTTTTTTGGACCACTCTGTAGTAAACTGTTTCCACAATTTAGTAAACTGTTCCCACAGTTTAGTAAATTGTTCCCACGGTTTAGTAAACTGTTCCCACAGTTTAGAAAACTGTTCCCACAGTTAGAAAACTGTTCCCACAGTTAGAAAACTGTTCCCACAGTTTAGAAAACTGTTCCAATAGTTTAGTAAACCTGTTCCCACAGTTTAGTAAAAAGATTGTTTGTGATTATAAAATCTGTTCCCACAGTTTAGCCTATGTTTTATATTGAAATTAAAGCAATATTAGCACATTTTTTGAAGAGCGCCCCCAATTTTCAAAATTTGATATTTTTGCACAGTTACGTTGGTAATTGTCTAGGAAACTATACCTGCGAACGAGATTGCTAAAAAATACGTATTTATCACAAAATAAGCTATTTTGTAATTAGAATTGGGATCCCAGATTGGACTTAACGGCAGAGCTGGAAATGCTACGTTTACCCCTCGTATGTCCGTCCATGATGAATTAGTGCCACCTCGAGAAAATAACTTCTAACTTGACTTGTCTGAACTATTAAAACAACTAATGGATGAGCGTAGACACGTACATGGCGCTATTTCCCGGCTATTTCACATTGGAAGGCCGTTTCCAGCAGCCGTTGAATTATTATCGGGGATCCCCGATAATAATTATTCCAGTACAAAATTCCTTCGTTTGTGACACATTGACATTTTCGAGCTTAACCATTCATAGGTGTAGTTTACTAGCCAGTTACCAATGCAACCGTGTAAAAATCTCCAATTTTTTTTAAAATTGGGGGCGCTCTTCAAAAAAAATGTGCTAATATTGCTTTAAGCAAATCAAAATCGCTCTTTGTTTTCACTTTCAAGGCATGTCTGTAGCCAAATTACAAGGTAAGAAATCTATTGGGGTCTTATTTATATGAAATCGCTAAATATGACAGAATATATGAATGCCCTAAAATCTCTCAATTCTAGTGTTTCTGAGTGAGTTCAATCGGCAAGTTATCCCTTTATCCGCCGTAACTACAGAACGTGTCAATAGAATCAAATGTTTTTTTTTTTTTTTTTCGCAATCTATATTCTGGGGAATCAAATTCAACTTTACTATTCATTACGACACGTAAGTCAAGAACTTGTAGTACAATTTGAAACCAATCTGAAAAAATCCCTATTCTGCTTGTTTCAATACTTTTCGCCAGTGAGTGTCATATAAAGCCGTAACGGTAGTGCCAAAGAATTTGAGTAAAGTTGTCCATTAGGTACTGGATCCCTTCTCTCCTCAAGTTAAAGCTGCAATGAGAGATTTCACATAACAGGTGTAACAACCTAACAATATTCAAATTCTGATTTCTGCACTAATGTAGCATTTCTATCAAAAATATCATCATGTGAAAAGATTAAGCTGAGAATTATATTTGGTGCAAAATTGTGAAATTTCTGATTTACCATAGGAGCAAATACTAAATTCAGCCTGTTTTAAATTGAAATTAAGCAAATCAAAATCGCCTTTTGTTAGCTTTTGTTTTCACTTTCAAGGTATTTCTGTAGCCAAATACAAGGTAAGAAATCTATTAAGTGTCTTATCTGTATGAAATTACTACATATGACACAATATATGGATGTTCCAAAATCTTTCGTTGCACCTTTAAACCCCATTCTACTGATAAGAAATGAATCTGTGAATATAATATATGATGCTTTCCTATTCAATTTTCGCAGTTCAGGCGTGTAGCAGGTGGGTATATTCAGCTAACACCACTAAATTTCTTGTTTATTTCTTCAATTTGAGAAAACATATATTTTTATCAAGATTGTTTCAAAATTGGTATGGAAGTGATGTATATCGTTGTATTAAAGCAAATGGCGGTTTTTCTTTATTGATTAACTTTTTAAATGTGCTCCAGTGGAAAATAATAGTTTAAAATTGTTATGTGTATGTTCAGATAAAACAATCCATTAAGTTACTAGCACATCCCTGTCAATTTCTGAGGTGTTTCATTTTTTCAATGTACGCGGTTGAGCCACTAAATTAGTATTTGCTGCACTGACAATACTATGTGTAAAAACAGATAAACAGATAATCTGTTTTTCACCCATTCAGTGGATGAAAAACAGATAATAATCTGGGATATGGTCCTTTTTTGAAGGATTCCCATAGTAAGTAGTTTTGAGAAATTAAGTATATCTGCTTGAACATCTTTTTGAGACACCCTGTATTAACTTACCATTACTTCCCATTAACTAAATAGACTAATCTTTTTTACCTAACAGATAAATATACCTTCAATCCTTTTAAAGCCTCCATCAAGGGAATAGCTTGTTGAACTTCATTAGTAAGGTGTTCCATCTTTCCTTGTTCCTTCGTTTTAAGAAGCTTTGTAACTCAGGCGTACTAATTACAAATGAATTGCTCTATACGTTCATTGAGGTCGGTAAATTGAGGTAGATAAAAGCTATAGTGTTATTATTGTAACCGAAAGCTTGGTATTACCTACATCTTACAGATAAAAACATTACATTAAGATTGAGAGTTTTTTGGGTGGTTATCCGTTATTTCTGGAAATTTCGATGTAATATCCCATCATAGAGGCTTTGTTCATAAGTTTCAAAAAATAATTGTCACCTTCTTGTTATGGTAACCAGACTAGGCCTTTTAAAGGTTCATGGCCCGATCGCTAATAGCCTCGTCCCCAGAAGCCCCAAATTTTACAGGAAGTGGTCAACATTTTGGTATCACAAGAAAGCTACTATTTTTCTCATTTACCCTGTAAAATCTTAGAGTCAAGTGATGTTTGGTTTGGAAATTATGAGCGAAAATGTGCCCTATTTTGGTCGACCAATATTAATGTTACACAGTACTCTATGGGGCTTGCAAAATCACATTTTCACCTCTTGCATCAAAACGGGTTGAAATATCGGCGCGAAACTTTACAGATGGGGTTTTGGAGTGAAGAACAATCTATCAAGATGAAAACTTCATGTCCTTAAAATCGGGCCATCCTCCTTTAATGGTTAAATTTTTGAATGAATGCAACTCAAACACCGTTTGACGTACATTAATTGCGTTTGGTTAGAAGGTCTGTTGGTACAATCGATATTGTATTTTTTAGAATGTCAAATAAAGGAGGAGGAGGAAGATGATGATGATGATGATGATGATGATGATGATGATTTGTATATCATATCAATCAAATTTGGAATTAGAACAGATACAGACCTTCAGATATACTTTGAATATGTTTTAAAGAAATTAGAAGGGGTATGACAATCCCCACCCTCTTCGGAGGACTTGTTACAAAATTAGCCTAGCCCCGGAGAGGGAGGGTTTTGAATAGATTCATAATTTCTTTTGTTAAACTTTAAAGAGACATGAGGAGATTTCCAGAAAGAAGCGCCCCCAATTTTTGTCGAACCCCGGTTTTTTACATTTTTGGAATGCTTACCAATATATTAGATCACACCTGAAGTGAATAAGTCAAATACGCCGAATCGGGTGCTTTCAAGGCATGTCTGTAACCAAATTACGAGGTAAGAAATCTATTGGGGTCTTATTTATATGAAATCGCTAAATATGACAGAATATATGAATGCCCTAAAATCTCTCAATTTCTAGTGTTCCTGAGTGAGTTCAATCGGCAAGTTATCCCTTTATCCGCCGTAACTACGGAACGTGTCAATAGAATCAAATGTTTTTTCGCAATCTTGGATTCTGGGGAATCAAATTCAACTTTACTATTCATTACGGTACAATTTGAAACCAATCTGAAAAAATCCACATTCTGCTTGTTTCAATACTTTTCGCCAGTGAGTGTAACTATCATATAAAGCCGGGGTGCCAAAGAATTTGAGTAAAGTTGTCCATTAGGTACTGGATCACTTCTCTCCTCAAGTTAAAGCTGCAATGAGAGATTTCACATAACAGGTATCCCTGTATTCAATTTCTGATTTCTGCACTAATGTAAAGCTTTCTATCAAAAATATCATCATGTGAAAAGATTAAAATGAGAATTTTATTTGGTGCAAAATTGTGAAATTTCTGATTTACCATAGGAGCAAATACTAAATTCAGCCTACGTTTTAAATTGAAATTAAGCAAATCAAAATCGCCTTTTGTTTTCACTTTCAAGGTATTTCCGTAGCCAAATACAAGGTAAGAAATCTATTAAGAGTCTTATCTGTATGAAATTACTACATATGACACAATATATGGATGCTCCAAAATCTCTCGTTGCACCTTTAAACCCTATTCTACTCATATATGATAAGAAATGAATCTGTGAATATAATATATGATGCTTTCCTATTAAATTTCCGCAGTTCAGGCGTGTGATAGCAGGTGGCTCTATTCAGATAAGACCCCTAAATTTCTTGTTTATGTCTTCAATTTGAGAAAACATATTTTTTTATCAAGATTGTTTCAAAATTGGTATGGAAGTGATGTATATCGTTGTATTAAAGCAAATGGCGGTTTTTCTTTATTGATTAACTTTTAAAATGTGCTCCAGTGGAAAATAATAGTTTAAAATTATTGTTATGTGTATATTCAGATACAACAATCCATTAAGTTACTAGCACATCCCTGTCAATTTCTGAGGTGTTTCATTTTTTCAATGTACGCGGTTGAGCCACTAAATTACTATTTGCTGCACTGATAATACTATGTGTAAATCCCATTGGATTGGATGATAAACAGATAATCTTTTTGGATAAAAAACAGATAATAATATATTATATGGTCTTTTTTAAAGGATTCCCATAATAAGTAGTTTTGAGAAATTAAGTATATCTGCCTGTACATCTTTTTGAGACACCCTGTATTAACTAACCATTACTTCCCATTAACTAAATAGACTAATCTTTTTTACCTAACAGATAAATATACCTTCAATCCTTTTAAAGCCTCCATCAAGGGAATAGCTTGTTGAACTTCATTAGTAAGGTGTTCCATCTTTCCTTGTTACTTCGTTTTAAGAAGCTTTGTAACTCAGGCGTGTACTAATTGCAAATGAATTGCTTTATACGTTCATTGAGGTCGGTAAATTGAGGTAGATAAAAGCTATAGTGTTATTATTGTAACGGAAAGCTTGGTATTACCTACATCTCACAGATAAAAAAATACATTAAGATTGAGAGTTTTTTGGGTGGTTATCCGTTATTTCTGGAAATTTCGATGTAATATCCCATCATAGAGGCTTTGGTCAGAAGTTTCAAAAAATAATTTTCACCTTCTTGTTATGGTAACCAGACTAGGCCTTTTAATGGTTAAATTCTTGAATGAATGCAACTCAAACACCGTTTGACGTACATTAATTGCGTTTGGTTAGAAGGTCTGTTGGTACAATCGATATTGTATTTTTTAGAATGTCAAATAAAGGAGGAGGAGGAAGATGATGATGATTCAAGGTTTATTTAATCTCAAATCGTGGCCTGTAGGCCAAATTACTAGAGACTTTACAACTTAATAATTACTAGACAGAAACAATGCAACTTGGAGGCAGCAGCTTATACAGCG
>JAMKCH010015882.1:27500-109879 GCA_023653785.1 Ophioderma brevispina
AAAATAAACAAAGACTTTGATCTTAAGAGTTTGTCCTGCCGTTATGTCGTACTGCAATTATCTTTCAAAACAAGGCATACTTACTTCTGCAGCTATTAATCCCGACACTATGATGAGCTGTTGTTTCGGTCCTACAAATCGAGGTGGTTGTACTGATTTGCTCCCTGATTGAAAAATTCGCCAGATTCGATTGACTTTCAGCAGGACAGGAGCAAAATTAAATGTCAAGCAAAGAGCGATGCATATCTCTGTTAATGCGCAACTGAGAGGTGACGGTTTGACAATCATAAGAAATGGCGCTAAAAAGGCAAGTATCAATCCGATGATGTTAACACTACTGAGCTCCCTACTTGTAGCTTTGATCAACGGGTGTTCACGGTAATACCACATTCCAATGGCGGCAACCAGGCTTAGAATCATTCCAAGTCCTGAAAACACGAGAATAACCAAAATGATGATATTTGTCAGATCTGGAGATGTTGGTGTAATCGGCAAGCAATGTGTGAAATCTTCACTGGGCCATGCTGTCACTGGACATTCAATGCATTCTGTCCCGTTAGACACAATAGCGAAGTCGTCACATTTTAAACAACCCAAACAACACTTCTGCCTTAGTGGAATCGTGATATATCCAGGTTTGCAAGTATCTTTGCAGACTGATGTAGGTATTTTATCGATATTTCCCCATTGAATGGTATCGATATCAATGGACAAAGGTCTGTCAAATTGTTCGGATTCCAGACACCAACCTCTACCAGTTGGTATTCTCCGTTATTTTTCTGAAGGTTTTTATAGAAGTATTTTCCAGATGTATCACCATTTTCGTCGAATTCAAATCTGCCTTCCGGAGTGTCAAAAGATACTGAAAGAAGATGGCGTAAAAGAGTCTCTCCGTTTGTTCTGTTTTCGCACAGATATGTGCCATGACACACCCCATTTCGAATAGAATTATGAAGAGCATGTGCCAAGGCGTACACTGCGCTTGTAATCAGTAACTCCAATGCTGGCTTAGGTTTTGGGCAAACTGACCAGTCGGAACAGTTGTTTACTGCAGCAAAGTTGTCAAGAAGATCCCTATACCACTGTGTTGTTTTGGAGGTATTTTCGGGCAGGGTTTCGTAGTAATCTCGAAATTCTTGGTCAATTCCACTATAGAGGCGCACAAATAGCCCACCGTGTACCATTTCCCCAAAGCCATCATTTTCAAGACTGCTGCCCCATCCATCACTGCCAATGAAAGTGTAATGTCTGTTCAAATTGGACTCTGATATTGCTCGGAGAACTACATTTGCGGATGTCCTGTAAGATATGATAACGATAACATTGGCTTTTTTAGCTTCACGCAGTTTCGAAACAATATCTACAGAATCACTCTCAGAGGCAAAGCCCGCAACCGGAAAATTGACTGCGATACAGATACCTTGCTTTTCTGCTAAGGTACGGACGTGTCTGGCACCGTGAACACCGTAAGTATCAATGGAATAAAAGAGCGCAATATACTTCCAACCAAAACGAAGCAATAGGTCAACGATGGCAATGGCTTGGAACTTATCAGGAGGAACAGTACGCAAGAAATATGGAAAACGTTCCGCATTGCTCAGTTCATCGCTAGTTGCTGTGTAAGAAACCACCGGGGCATGGTAAACCCCACCTACTTTGGCCGCAAACAAGCTTGTAGTGCTGCGAGATGTCCCCACAACAGCAACGACTTGCCCTGTATGCCCGCGATTCTTTCCGTTTCCGGAACAAGCTTCATTGTATTCTAAGTGTCCAACAGGACTAACCATCGTACTAATTGTCCATAAGGACAGACCTTCATTAGAGCAATCATTTCTTAATTCCACTCCCAAAGTGACATTCGGAAGAACATCGTCTCGTTGGTTGACTATATTAACAGCATATAACATGCTCTCTGCCATGCTAACACCAGTTTCAAACAGAACCCCATTGCATGGTGAAGTCATCGAACGATAAATGGGGAAAATTCCTCCAAGAATAACATCCCCTTGTTGATAATGGACACCGCAGGCGCGTTCAGGGATGATTGTCGCTGCTTGGATAACTGGGAAGTAGTAAAGAATCACAAACAGTTGAGCGAAGGAACTACTCACCGCCATTGGAATATCAGAATCAAACATCTTGTTGTGGTAACTTTTAAAGCATGGTGGCAAATATATTGTTGCTCTTCTTCTTCTTCCAATTAAGCGCCAACTTCATATGCTGTACACGTTAAAGTAGCTATTCCTGTGGTTTGAGACAGGCGCAAAATGCTTATTTCATTACATCACCCTGTACCGTGCTCACCACTTATGACTTGATTTTGGTGAAAAGCTTGTTATAGTTGGCGCACTGCAACGACACTTTGTTATTCTTATATATTTTGTTTCGTTTCTATTTTGAGTAATTTGCTACAAAATGCCTTAAAATGGCTTACTTCCCAAAAGCTAAATAGTGTGAGTGTGAGACATAGAGTAATGTGTATCAGTCAATTCCAATTAAAGATGCAGTTATCTATCGTCCCGTTTGATTATGATGTTGCACGTGATAATAACGTGTTACCAATATAACGTGTATATATATACTTTTACACAGAATTTAACGGTGGTCTACTTTGTCTGTCTTTCGTATTGTGATTTTGTCTTTTTTTTTAACCACTGATAGGATAAGATCAACAAATATTTTTTTCTTTGGCTTCAAGCAATCCCCATTACCTACACCCTTCCCACAAAGAAAATAGAAACACTTCACCGTAGCTTAAAGGAAGTAATTAGGTTTGAAATCAGTCGTTTTCTTCCTATGACATGATTAATGGATTTTTTCCAATTATTCATAGTGAAAAAAAAGATTCATATTTTTTACTGGCTTCAAATAAATCCTCAGTACACGTACTCTTCCCACAAAGCAAATAGAAATACTTCACCGTAGCTTAAGGGAAGTAATTAGGTTTGAAATCAGTCGTTTTCTTTCTATGACATAATTAAGGACTTTTTGTTGCAATTATTCACAGTGAAAAAAAATCCATAATTTTTTTCTTTTGGCTTCCAATCAATCTCCATTACCCACACCCTTCCCACACAAAAAAGTAGAAACACTACATTCAAGGTAGCTTAAGGGAAGTAATTAGGTTTGAAATCAGTCGTTTTCTTTCTATAATTAGGGACTTTTTGTTGCAATTATTCACAGTGAAAAAAAAATCCATAATCAATCTCCAGTACCCACACCCTTCCCACAAAGAAAATAGAAACACTTCAAGGTAGCTTAAGGGAGATAATTAGGTTTGCAATCGGTCGTTTTCTTCATATGACATAATTAAGGGAGTTTTTTAATTATTCATAGTGCAAAAAAAAACACAACTTTTGTTTTTGGGCTTCAAATCATTCTTCCCAAATAAAAAAAAATAGAAACACTTCACCGTAGCTTAAAGGAAGTAATTAGGTTTGAAATCAGTCGTTTTCTTTCTATAATTAGGGACTTTTTGTTGCAATTATTCACAGTGAAAAAAAAATCCATAATCAATCTCCAGTACCCACACCCTTCCCACAAAAAAAAATAGAAACACTTCATTCAAGGTAGCTTAAGGGAGATAATTAGGTTTGCAATCGGTCGTTTTCTTCATATGACATAATTAAGGGAGTTTTTTAATTATTCATAGTGAAAAAAAAATCTATAACTTTTTTCTTTTGGCTTCAAATCAATCCTCCCAGTACCCACACTCTTCCCACAAAGAAAATAAACACACTTCACAGTAGCTTAAAGGGGCATTTTGTGATCCACAGCCTCGTCCCCCCGACTTACCTAAAAAAGTTGAGATTTTTATATCTTCTGAACCGTTAAGGTTAGTAATCCATGGTTGCCAAATCCTATGTGCAAAATCGGTCTATCTGTAAGAAATTCGCAATTTTGTATTTTCTGTCCGCAAATGGAAAAAACTATACCACAGTGGCCTATGGGATTGTGGGAAACGAGCATTTGCTCATAACACAAAACCGCAAAATCGGGATCAGCTAAAAGTGGTGAATAAGCTTTTCTCAAGGATATCAAGTGAACAATTAATAAAACAGAATGTGCTGGAATCACGAAATGCACCTTTAAGGGAAGTATACGTTCTTTTAATTATGTTTAAAATCGGTCGCTTTCTTCATATGAAATAATTAAGGGAGTTTTTGTTTAATTATTCATAGTGAAAATAAGATCCATAACTTTTTTCTTTTGGCTTCAAATCAATCCCCAGTACCCACACTCAAGAGTATCAAGAGTATATCACCATGTTTGAAGCTGATCCTTTTTCGGCTGAAACAACTGCTAAAGGCGGGGAAGTTTCGGAGAGGATCTCCCAGGAAAAGATCAAAACCTGGCATACTTTAATTGAATCCACCGATATGACTCACAAAAGCAAGAAAGCATGGTCTACCATCTGAAAGCTCCGAGGGGATCCAACAGAACCTCCACAGCAGCCAAATGTTACACCCAACCAAGTTGCCCACCAACTGCTTTTAAATGGCAAGTGCAGCAAGAAAACCAAGAAGATCAAACTAGACCATAAAACCCTGGTTTCACTCGCCCTTTCAACATGGACGAATTGGAATCCGGTATTGCTAAACTTCAACCAGGAAAAGCAGTAGGCCTTGAAAACATATCTACTGAGCAACTAAACAATCTTTGCCCAGCAGCAAAGGAATGGCTTCTTGAGCTCTACAATTGCTGCCTTATTTCCCACAGGTTCCCAAAGATCTGGAGGAAAGCACATGTTATGGCACTCTTAAAGCATGGGAAAGATCCATCCAATCCCAAGAGCTACAGACCTATATCACTCCTTAGCCATACCTACAAGCTCTTTGAACGCCTCCTGCTCAATCGTATCGCACCTGTGATAGACGAACACCTCATACCAGAACAAGCAGGTTTCCGGCCAGGCAAATCAACAACAAGCCAAGTACTCAACCTAACCAACACATTGAGGATGGTTTCGAGAAGGGTATGGTAACCGACCTATCAGCAGCATACGACACTGTTAATCACAGATGGCTACTCCATAAGATCCTGGAATTACCAAGGACATCCGCTTGACTGAGCTTATCCGAGGATTGCTGGCAAACACTTCAAATCAATCCCCAGTACCCACATTCTTCCCACAGAGGAAATAGAAACACTTCAACATAGCTTAAGGGAAGTAATTAGGTTTGAAATCAGTCGTTTTCTTCAATGACATAATTAAGGGAGCTTTTGTTGCAATTATTCATGGTAAACAAATCCATAACTTTATTTCTTTTGGCTTCAAATAAATCCCCAGTACCCACATTCTTCCCACAAAGAAAATATAAACACTTCACCGTAGCTTAAAGTGACAGGAGGAGATTTTTTTAGTATACGAATTTCTCTCAAATTGCACAGGATCGATTGTAGACCACCTACCAAGAACGTTCCGAAGGATTATTGGACAAACAAGTACAAAAGAAAACAGCAAACCTTGTTTGGAACTTGTCTGACTCGTAATTGTCCCCATAGAACACCGTGCTTTGACTTTCTGTCGTGCACGACAGAAAGTACTAAATCATCATATTATTACATAAAGACGGCATATTCGGCTTATTCACTTCAGGTGTGATCTAATACATTGGAAAAGCATTCCAAATATGGCAAACAAAAAAACTCGGGTTCGAAAACAATGGGGCGCTTCTTTCTGGAAAATCTCCTCATGTCTCTTTAAGGGATATAACTGTTTTGAAAATCGTCGTTGTCTTCATCTGACATAATAACTCTCTATGTGTTGGACAATTGTGTAGAAGTTATAACACAAATCGAGTGCATTTGAGCGGTTTCCAAATATGTTCAGGTAATTTGGGGAACCATCTACTAAAAATCCTGTTGGATGCAATTACTCACGGGAAAAAACACAGTCTATACTTTTTTCTTTGCTTAAAATCAATCCCCAGTACCCACATTCTTCCACAAAGAAAATAGAAACCACGGCACTGTAGCTTAACTTAGGGAGATAATTAGTTTAAAAATCGTCGTTTTTCTTCATCTGGACGATAATTAAACTCTCTCGTTGTGGCAATTGTGTAGAAGTTATAACACATTATACATCAGTGACATTTGAGAACGGTTTGCCAAATATTTTCAGGTAATGTGCGGGGGAACCATCTACAAAAAAAACCTTAAAACGAAAAGACTAGGGTTTGTTTGGAATCATTTCCATGCTTTTAGGCTAACTTGGAATATGCCATGCAAGTAAATAATTTTGCAATGTTTTTAAGCCCAAACAAAACTAACATGACAACAATTAATGCGTGTGTCGAGTACACTCGACATCAAAGGAGAGCGTTCAGGGGAGTTTTTCCCCAATAATTCAGAGTATAAAAAAATCCCCATAATTTGTTTTGGCCTTCAAATGAATTCCCAGTACCCACCCTCTTCCCAGAAAGAAATAAAAACACTTCACAGTAGCTTAAAGGAGAGATAATAGGTTTAACTCGTTCGGTTCTTCACATGACATAATTAAGGAATGGTTTCAAAATAAAGAGTGAACAAAAAATCCATTTTTTTTGCCTTCAAATGAATTACTAGCACCACATTTTCCCACAAAGAAAATAAGAACACTTCACCGTAGCTTAGGGAAGTAATTAGGTTTGAAATCAGTCTTTTACTTCTATGACATAATTAAGGGGGATTTTGTGGCAAGTACTCACGGTAATAAACAAATCCATAACGTTGTTTCTTTTGGCTTCAAAATCAAATCCCCAGTACCCATACTCGTGCTTTTTAAGAGAATAATTGGGGTTGAAATCAGTGTATTCGTCAGATGATATTGATTAAGGGAGTTTTTTCCAATTATTCATAGTGAAAAAAAACAAAATACCGATAATCTTTTTTCTTTGGCTTCAAATATTCCATAGTCGAGTGAAAAAGATCCATATTTTTTCTTTGGGCCTCATATCAATACCAGTATCCACCAATCTTCCAAAAAAATTACAATAGAAACACTCACAGAGTTAAGGGAAAAGTAATAGTAATTAGGTTTGAAATTCAGTTGTTTTACTCCTATGGCTTAATTAAGGAGTTTGTTGCATATTACTAACTTAAAAACATATCCATTTAATTCTAAATTGTGTTTCTTTTGGGCTTCAAATCATACCTCTAATACCCCAGCTCTTTCCACAAAAGAAATAGAAACACTTCACCGCAGCCTAAGGGGAGTATTAAGTTGAAATCAGTAGTTTTTTCTATATGACATAATGAGGGAGCTTGTGTTGCAAATTATTCATAGTAAACAATCCATAACTCTATTTCTTTTGTTTCAAATCAATCCCCAGGACCCACACTCTTTCCCACAAAGAAAATAGAAAATACTTCACCGATAGCTTAAGGGAAGTAATTAGGTTTGAAAGCAGTCGTTTTCTTCATATGACATAATTAAGGGAGTTTTTGTTGCAACCTATTCATAGTAAAAAATCCATTAACTTTTGGTTCCTTCAGCTTCAAATGAATCCCAGTATCCAGACTCCTCCCACAAAGAAAAATAGAAACACTTCACCGTTAGTTAAGTAAAGTAATTAGGATTGATCTTCGTTTAGAGAGTTTTTGTTGCAAGTATTCATTGTGAAAAAAAACAACCTTTGGTTTCGTGTCAATATTCAGGAGTGAAAAAAATCAATAACTTTTGTTTCTTTTGGCTTCAAATGAATCCCCAGTACCCACACACTTCCCACAAAAAAACCCAAAAACGAAAAAAAGAAACACTTCGCCGTAGCTTAAGGGAGATAATTAGGTTTGAAATACCGGTTTCAAATGTTGTCAGGTATCATAATTACACCTACAGAGAATGGTCGGATCCGGGTCGGGTCGGAACATAGTGTTTATTGCCGTGTGTTGGCGCGCGCCAATCACAGCGTCTAAATGTTCGGCCAGCAAATAGGTTGTTGTTGTATGTTTGGTCATAGGCAGCGTAATGTCTCCTGACCCGGTTATTCACTTCACTGTCGCTTTCCGTTCAAGTAGGATCATCGATATTTTCTTTCCCACCCTCCACTCACTTATTTATTTGGGTGGTGGAAATGTATGGTCTATCGTCATTATGTGTGTAGCATTTCATGTTTTGTGTTTAGTAAAGCGCCCCCCCTTTGATTTTTATATAAAAGTTAGTCAACAGGTATCTTCAATGAAATTAAGGGTTATATGTAAACTTCCCCACAGGCACTGAGGCTTGAGGTACTCGCAAAATTAGCTGAGTTCTAGTGGCACATGATTTAAAGGTTTCAGCTTTAATAAAACACTGTTACGGTTTGACAGTTGTACAATTGTCTTAATTAAATTGCATGCTATTTAATTTCCAGGTAGGGTCACTTGGAAAGTACTTCATGTACTAGTACATAAACTGCTGAGCCGTATGCTTACGTAAGTGTAAATTTTGGGGTTTCATGGATTGTGTTGAATAAATTAAATGGATCCTATTATTGGTTGATATACCGCTAACATTGTTGTTATGCTCCAACCAGAGTTCATTGATAATTTCAAATCACTCGTCGAAATTTCTTGGTATCCGCACCATTTATGACAAAAAGCACGCCCCTCAACATTATTTACACACAATCGGTACCATTTTCAAGCAAAGCACAGTTTCAGCAAAGTAGTTATGATACCACACTTTTTTCAGTATTCTTTATTGTAAACATCTGTGCAGGATCTAACAGCGCCTACTTAGAATACATCTAAAAGGTTTGAGTACTTGTAATGTTCAAAATACCCAAAAATCAATCTTTGAGTACAATAACCAAAATGGTGTCAAATTATGCACATATGAATCAAAGAACTTCTCACCGTCGTAAAACTTTCACAGATTACATCAAATCAGCCAAAGTCATTCCTATTTTACAAAAACAAAGATGATATAACATTTGCAAAATTACAGGGCCCATTCTGTTCTTCCCATCTTTTTCAAAAACTACTTGAAAAATTCATATACACAATATGTCTGTCTACATTCTTCATAAGCACAACGTTCTTGTCGATGAACAATACGGTTTTAGGCCCACACGCTCAACTTACATGGCACCTCTTTGAACTAAAACCAACCACAATCTTGCACTAAAAATAAACTGCCACACCAAGGGGTATTCCGGGATCTCTCCAAGGGTCGATGCCATTGACCCACAACATTTTATGAACAAGGCTTTATTCAGTACGGGTCCGTGGAGTAGTAGCTTGAGTGGTTTAGGATGTACGTTACTACCCGCCCACAATCAGTCTACGTACATCAACCGCACCTCCATCAACCTATCACATTGGCGTCCCTCAAGGCTCAATCTGGGACCCCTACTTTAATCATTTACATGCATGAATGACATACACCAACATCTCTAACACACTAAAACTAATCTTATTTGAAGAGGCACAACTTTTTCTCTCAAACCCTAACATTAATGAATTTAACAAACATGAATCATGAAACTCGCAAAAATCACTGACTGGTTCGGGCTAACACAAACTTTCTTCAATGTTTTAAAAACTAAACTACTCTGCTTGTCTCGTAAACCACAACACTAACACAATAAACATTAACAATAGATAACCTGACAATCTCCCAGGTACACTCAACCAAATTCTTGGAATACACAATCGACGACAAACGAACATGGAATAAAACATCAAACTCTGTCATACCAAAGCGTCTCACGCAATTGGTACAATCTACAGGGTTTAAACACCTTCTTCCAGACTACACCTTAAAATCACTTTACAACACACAGTTCTCCATACCTTGCTACTGTAATATCATCTGGCCTCCAACTATCATTTAGACTCCACCAACTAAACATCACACAGAAATGGGCCTTTCGCACTATCACAAACTCAACCCCAGAACTCACACTTTTGCCATTATTTCACTCACTGAAAAACACTTAAATTAGAGCAAGAGCACCTCAACCAACTTTAAACAGCGCTCTTCATGTTGACTATCACAAACAATCATTACCTCCGAACTTCAGCAATTACTGTACACAAACAAAGATGCACATACATTGCAAATTACAGGCCCATTCTGTTCTTCCATCCTTTTTTCAAAACTACTCGAAAAAATCAGATACACATGTCTTTTCTACATCCTCAATAAGCCAACGTTTCTTGTCGAGAACGATAACGGTTTTAGGCCCAACGCTCAGCTTACGATGGCACTCTTTTGAACTAACAACCAACCCCAACCTTGGCACTAAAATAAACTCCACACCACAGGGTTATTCCTGGATCTCTCCAGGCTTTCGATGCCATTGACCACACCATTTTCTTCAAAAGCTTTCATTTACGTGTGTCCGTTGAGTAGCCTTGGAGTGGTAGGAGTTACGTTACTAACCGCTCACAATCAGTTTAAGTACACTCCACCGCATCATCCATCAACCTATCACAGTTGGCGTCCCTCAAGGCTCAATCCTGGACCCCTACTTTTCATCCTTTACATGAATGCACCTCACCAACATCTCTACACACTAACTAATCTTATTTGCAGATGGCAACAAACATTTTTCTCTCAAACCCTAACAGAATGCACTTTTTTAACATGAATCATACCGCAAAATCACGGACTGGTTTCGGGCTAACAAACTTTTTCTCTCAATGTTTTAAAAAACTACTACTTGCTTTTTCTCTACACACAACACTACTCACAATCAAACATTAACAATAGATAACCAGACATCTCCCAGGTACCTCCACCAAATTTCCTTGAATCACAATCGACGACAAACTAACATGGAAAGACACTCAACTCTGTCTACCAAAGCGTCTCACGCATTGGTACAATCTTACCAGAGTTAACACCACCTTCCAGACTACACCTTAAAATCACTTTCAACAACACACTAGTTTCCCATACTAGTAGCTACTGTAAGATCATCTGGGCCTCCAACGATCATTTTACGACTCACCAAACTAAACTCCACAGAAAGTTGGCCTTCGCACTATCACAAACTCACTCCCTAGAACTTACACTTTGCCATTATTTCATTCACTCACGGAAAACACTTAAATTAAGAGCACCTCAACCAACTTTAAACAGCGCTCTTCATTTTGACTGTCACAACAATCATTTACCTCCGAACTTCAGCAATTACTTTACCACAAACAGACAAATCAACAACTATAACACCAGACAAGCCGGCAAACTTCATCTTCCCCTACCAAAATCTTCCTCTGAAAAGCACTTTATTCAGTATCACGGCGCAAAACTTTGGAATGATCTTCCAGTATCCATCACAACAATTACAAACAAAATACTTTTAAAGCTCAGCTGAAAAAACATTTCATCAACCAGTACAATTCTTTATAAATTTATCCCCATGTTCTCCTCACTTTATTCTTCATCTCGAGCTATTATGAGATTGCTTTCGGACATCGACATGCAATTTATTTGAGATGTTTTCATATACATTAATTTGTGGCATACTGCTCGATATATTAACAATAATAATCGGCTATTTGACCAATAATTATATAATATTGGATGGCTGAGGTTGATAACAGAAAATATCGCCCGAGCCTAGATCAAATATCAGGCGAGTCGAAGACGAGCCTGATATTTTCTTGGCGAGGGCGATATTTTCTGTTATCAACCGAAAAAGTCATCCAATATTATTATTATTATGCAAGAGGAAGCTGACTTGACAAAAATAGTTTTAAATTGACTTCAAAACTAATAAAAAGAGATTATTTGCTTTAGCAGTTGCCCAACATTTTTGCGTATTGTGCAGTGTTGGGCGGTACGCGCTACTCGCACTGCAGTATTGCACACCAGATGCATAATAATTATTAATACGATTTCAGTGTTACTCATTTTTGATAAGTATAGCATGAACAAGCCGACTTAATCGGAATATCTCCTTTTGGCACTATGAAAATCGTCTATAGGCTCAGACGGTAGCGGCCAGGAAATCCAATTTAACGCTGTAATTGGTTTAACACGTAAAAGTGAAATCGTGACGAAAATTTCTGGACGGATATCGCGCGGATTACGCAGCAAAATCCGGCTTATGAAATGGCAGTGTCTATCTGGAAGGATATACGGATGGATGTCAAAAAGGTCAATATTTTGGCTATATCGTTTTTCTAGATGAGCTAGAGTAGCCAAACATTGGTGCGTTGTAGGAGGGCACGAGTCCATACTAACCATATAATATCCCCCAGGGTCCTGCCCTGGGTCTGACAGGGGTGGGGAAACATAAAAAGGTTAAAATTTCACAAAAAAAGTCGACATTTGGCGGCAACATTTTTTTTTCTGGATGAGCAAGTTTAGCCAAACGTATGCATATTATAGGAAGGCACAAGCTTCTCCAAGGAAAAAGTCATCCTCCTTGGGGATTTCAATGTGCACAATGATATCCCTGAAAAATCTGATGTGAAACGATTTTCGACCATTCTTGCCTCAGTTGAAATGGTTCAACATGTAACTGAACCTACCCATAGGGATGGTCATATCCTCAATCTTGTTATAACAAGACAGGAAGATTCGATCATCAATTCTGCTACTGTTGACTCTGTAACTTTTACTATTGACAACTTCATGGTCAATTGCACACTCAACATGTCCAAGCCCAACATCATCAAAGTTACTCAGTCTATTCGCAGATTTAAGAAAATTGATCATGTGGCTTTCTCATCTGATCTCTCAACAAATTTGACTCTCATCATGAATAACTCTTATACTGATGTCAATGAATTACTCAGTGACTATAATAAATGCTGCATTGATGTCCTTGATAAGCATGCTCCTCCTACCATCAAGCAGCGGAAAGTAAAATATTGTCCTGGCTGGTATGGAGAATCCATCGATAACGCCTGTAGAGAGAGAAGACGCTGTGAAAGAAAATGGCGCAATTTTTTGTTGGTAAAGTTAATATGATCCGCATTGAGGTTGACAAACTTGGTGAAGAATTCGGTGATAGGGATTCCTATTTTTGTGATTTCAGTGTTGAACAGATTGAAGGGAGTACCCATATGTACACATTTAATCAGTTTAAACAGGTTTCTGAAGATGATTTACTTAAAGTCATAAGTAAATGTCCCAACAAGTCTTGTACTCTTGATGTGTTGCCTACTTGGTTGCTCAAACAACATGTTTCTGCATTAATCCCTGTCCTGGTACGTATTGTAAATATGTCCTTGTTGAGTGGGGTCTTTCCTAAAGATCTTCGTCATGCAATTATAACTCCTGTATTGAAAAAATCATCTTTCAATAAGAATGCCCTGAAACATTACAGACCAGTTGCTAATCTGCCTTTTATTTCCAAAAATGTGCTGCTTCACAGGTACTTGCTCATGTTTATCTTCATAATCTTGCAGAACCCATGCAATCTGCCTATAAGCAACTCCACAGCACGGAAACGGCCTTAGCGTACGTGCACAATGATTTTCAGAAAGCTATTGACAATCAAAAGGCTGTTTTTCTCACCATGTTAAACCTTTCTACAGCTTTCTATACTGTAGATACGGACATTTTGCTGCAGAGATTAAGCCAGGAGTTTGGTATAATAGGTACTGCTCTACCGTGGTTTAAATCATCTCTGGAAAAAAGATCATGCCGTGTATCTATTGCTGGTGAATTATCTGATAACATTGAGCTCAAGTATGGCCTTCCTCAGGGTTCAGTTATTGGCCCACTGGATTTGTGTTTTATACCCATACCATTGGACACATTCTCCGTCAGCATCACCTTAAATATCATATCTACGCCGATGATATACAAGTATACATTGAAGTTGATCCTACAGTTCCCGCCCGGTGATTCCACATGTGCACTTTTCAAGCTCGCTAGATGTGTTTATGTTATCAAACAATGGATGATTAAAAACAAACTCAAACTTAATCCAGAAAAGACAGAATTTTTCATCTCATCTTCACCTCACCATCAGAGTCGCCTCCATAATCTCTGCCTCCAGATTGATGACAGTGTCATTTTACAATCTACTACTGTCCGCAACTTGGGTGTTACATTTGACTGCAACATGACAATGACCCAACATGTCACCAACATATGTCAGTCTGTGAATTGGCAGATTCGTAATATCTACAGGATTCGTAGGTTTATAGACACCGACACTTGCTCTAACATAGTAAGAGCACTGATTCTGTCTCGCCTGGATAATTGCAATATTCTTTTTAATGGCATCACTCATAAGAATCAGGTTAGATTACAAAAACTGCAGAATAAATGTGCTCGATTAATTTACATACAACCAAGATCTGTTCCTATTACTCCACTGCTTATGGATCTCCACTGGCTTCGCATCTCTGATAGAATCAAATTCAAGACCCTTTTTATGTATACAAGTCACTGAATGGACTCTGTCCCCAGTACATGGAAGATTGTCTGGTGGTAAACAGACCATGTCTTGGTTCAGTTACCACCCGCTCTAGTCATGGGCTGAATCTTTTGATTCCCAAGACAAGGAAATGTGCTGGAGACAGAGCCATTTCGGTGGCTGCTCCTAAATTGTGGAATACACTTCCCACTAACATTCGTAGTGCTCCGAGTGTTGAGAGCTTCAAGAGTCTGGTCAAAACATACTTGTTTCAACTCTCCTATGATTGTTAATGTTCTTTCATTCTCATTTTGTTTTTTGTTTTAAGCGCTTTGTAACCACTGGAAAAGGCGCTCTATAAATGCCGGTTGTTATGTTATGTTATGTTATGTTACAAGCCCCTTCTAACCATATAATTCATTCCCCCGGGGTCGACCCCTGGGTCGAACCCCCTGACAGGGGGTGGGAAAACGTAAAAATAGGTCAACATTGCACAAAAAGGTCAACATTTGGCCATATCTTTTTTCTAGATGAGCTTGAGTAGCCAAACTTAGGTATATTGTAGGAGGGAAGCCCCTACTACCAATGTAATCCATCCCCCAGGGTCATCCTTGGGTCTGATAGGGGTGGGGCCAATCCTTCATTTAACTTTTAAAGGGCCGTTCGTTCTATCATTTACCAATTCATTTATTTATCAAGTAAAGGGTTATTCCATCACTTACGAATTAAAGGGCCATTCCTTCATTTTGCATTTAAAGGGCCATTCCATCATTTACAAATTAAAGGGCTATTCCTTCATTTACCAATTAAGGGGTTATTCCTTAATTTATCAATTAAAGGGATATTCCTCCAATTTACCAGTTAAAGGTCATTCCTTCACTTACGAATTAAAGGCTCATTTACATTTAAGGGGTCATTCCTTTATTTACCTATTAAAGGCCCATTTACAAATTAAAGGACTATTCATTTACAAATTAAAGGACTCTTCCTTCATTTACCAATTAAAGGGGTCATTCCTTCATTTACCTTTTAAAGGACCATTCTATCATTTACCAATTAGTCATTCCCTTCATTAATTTACCAATTATAGGTGATTCGCGTTTGGACCTATTCAATTAAGTCGGAGAGGGAAAATGAAAGAATTCAAACGCACGTGCCACACCGGATTATGTTGGAGGACACTCCGGTCATATAACGCACTCACCTGCCACTAAATACAATTTCATTCATGTATGGAAACGCACAATAGTGTATTTCAGGCCTTAACATTCCTCACAATAACCTGATTAACAGAAGTCCCTGCGCCTCATTGAATTTTTCACCTCCGCAAGAATGGTACGGGGTCACATATCAGATGAATCGAGTATAAATGGTCATTCCATCGTTTACAAATTGTGGGCTATTACTGTATTTACCCATTAAAGGGCCATACCTTTATTTTCAACATGTTTGGAGCATTTAAAAAGTTTGACCCCTGTGTAAGCCCCTATTGGCCACTATTGAAAAAGTGACCCCCATAATTTAAGAGTACTAACTACCTAGCAATGATATAGCGAGTCCATACCAACTGCCAAAGGTTGCACCCTTTCTGTAGTGGGGGATGAACGATGACGTTTGACCCTCAGTGCTCCCGCTCTAATAAGTCAGGCGGTGGTGGCCAAGATAATTGTATTTTGGTCTCACCTAAATGTAGCTTGACTAATCTGTCTTTGCCTTGGGGCAAATATATCAAAATCCAATAGAACTTAAGCATTAGAAAGCGATATTTGCCCATTTCAAATCTAAAATGTCATCCATTGCGCGAGCTCACATTGGTGTGTTAACACCAAATATGTCGTGTAGATATATTATATATGGGGTTCCTGATAAAGGATCTGTAGTTCTCAAGCGCCACACTTGGTGCGAAATGCATTTAAAAAGGGTCATGGAGGCGTTCTCTAAATTCTTATTTAAATCAGACGATGGTGGCCAAGCCTCATTCAATATTGCAACTCACCCAAGATATCAAAAGAAATTACAGCAATATACGGAGTGCAAAACACAAACCAACTTGGGTGCTTTGATGTGGGTCAGTCATGTGTGTTCCCATGACCATCGCCCTTGTCCATTATTCATACGAAAAAAATATCAGAAACAACCCTTACAGTGGAGTTCATTCTTCATCTCCGTTTTTGAATAAGAAAATATTACTTGACAACATATACACGAATCCGGTTTGACACATTCCAACACCTCACTGGCAGCCATAGCTGGGGTGCATCCTGCTTGAATTCACCCAAATGTGCAGATTAAGTTTAGCTTTTGAATTATACTTAATCAAGCGTGGTACAGACGTACAAAAGATTTGGGTAGGTTTTGGGTTGGATGCCCCCCAGTAATGGCGGATCAATTCTGACCATCATTTGGCTGGTCGGATTTGTCTATAAACAATTCAGATTATTTCGTCAAGATCTAGCTTTTACGTGTTAAACCAATGGTGACGTCTAAAATTGTGATTTCTTGGCCGCCCTTCCCTGATTTAAATACAATCTTGAGTACATCTCAAGTTTAAATATTGAAGCATTTTTGCGAATTTAAAATTTAAAACACTGTCACATAACTATGCTGCTGCAACGACGTATATTGCACATTCTATTAACAACTGACGCACACTCAACGTTTCTTTTTCCTTTCTGATTATGTCTAGCTGCTCAGTTAGGACAAAAGCAGACCTATAACCAGGATTATTTATATACGATTCAACCTTGAACAAATTCTAATAAAAGGACTATTTATATATTCTTGTAGGGCTATATGTGAATAATTATGAAAAAAATTATCCGGCCAAATGAAAGACTTGTGGGCAGTGGTAAGCACCCCACTTCCCTTCCCCCAGGAAGGGCAACTACGGTAACAAACGATTCGGTTTACTATCTATCATGATATGAGAGCCACATGTGTTCGGACACAGGCATAAGAATCTACACTGTTGCTCATAAAGTTGGAATTTTTTTCAGACCCAATCTGAAAACGTTTTTCTATTTGAACGCCTCAGTAATCACATTAGAGTAGGTGAATGATTACATAACGAATCACCACTACCCAGGTGAAGTGAATTCATGCATACTTTTGAATTACATAACAATACCTTTTGTGAGTTAAAAAAGTCAGACGTCTATTGTTTGTTCCTTTTCCCTGCTCCAAGCCTGTGTGCAACAAGCCCACGGTGTTCAGAGTTGGTTGTTACCTTTACAACAAAAACTGACGCAGAGGTTCCCTTGGCTATGCTTCGTCCAACGGCATTGTCAATACGCCCGGAAGTACGCCGAAGTGTGCTTGCACTCCGAGGGGAAGGGTACAAACAAGCCAAAGTCACTGATTTCCTCAGGATATCGTAGAGTACGGTATGTAAAATCCTCAGACATCATCGAGAGGTGGGTCATTTGAGGCCACGGAAATCTCCAGCACGACCACGATTGACTACCAAACGAGATGAGTGCCGGCTGCTTAATCTGTACCGTAGAGCCCGGAAAATGTCAACGAGCCGTTTTCGTCGTTTGTGGAGAAGACACTATGGAATCAACGTTTCCTGCCAAACATTGTTACCGAGCAAGATGATTGACCAAATGTCCACGCCTAACCGTTCACCACAGAGTTGCTCGAGCTCGCTGGGTTAGGGAGCACAGAAGGTTACAGCTCGTACACTGGCGACTTGTTGTATTTATGGACGAGAACTGCTAATTCCTTGACCGTCAAGATGCAAGACAAAAGGTTCGTCGATTACGTGGTGAGAAACTCCGAGATGACTGCATTTAGGAATCGACTCAAGGTAGTGGCGGCTCAGTGATGGTATGGGCCGGTATTCATTATGGAAGAAAAACGTCACTGGTGGTGCCAGATGGATGGAAACATGAACGCCGTCCTATACCTGGACATTCTGGAAAACCACTGCCTGCTACATGCAAGAAGGGTTAGCTGCAGCATTAGATGACAGATTTGAGTGTTTTAGCAGGCCGGATGAAAGACCTCTGGGCAGTGGTAAACACCCCACCTCCCTTCCCCCAGGAAGACGAAGGTCAACTACGGTAACAAACGATACGTTTTACCATCTATGCCATATGCAAGAAGGGTTTATTCAAACAATTTCAGCTGCAAGACGACAACCCTACGCCGCACAGGATCACTGTAGTGAAACAATTTCTTGAGGCAGAGGCCAGGGGTGGAGCAGATACCATGGCCTGCTTGCTCCCTTGATATGAACCCTATCGAGCATACCTGAATGCCTTAGGCCGAGCCATCAGTGGCAGGGACAATCTTCGTCAAACTCTACAGGAGTAATAGCTCAGGCTCTGACCGATAAGTGAGACGCTCTGTCCATTGACATCATAAACAACCCTGTGGACAGTATGCCGCGACGTCTTGACGCACTGATTCATGCCAGGGGTGACCATACTCGATATTAGTGACTGATTGACATTAAAAAAACAGTACCATTGAACATATCGATGCATGAAATCACCCAAAAGTGTGTTATGTATAAAAGTGACTGATGCGAAAAAAGTAACAAAATCCTTAAATCTGCTACTCCCTTTTCCTCTCAGGGTAAGGACACATTTCGTAAAGGGTTCATTGTGGGACTAAGTTCATGGTGATATGCTCGGAAGAGACAGAACAAATAAAGAACTCACACTTGTGTTGGTAGACACTCTCTACTGAGAGGGTCCCCAGACACAGAGGGTCAGAGGGTCGTCGCTGGAGTGGCAGCTCCTCCCGGCGGTTTGCCGCAAAATCATTCAGAAGTTGGACCGTCCACACGTTGACCTGTTCGCCTCAGCCGTGAATCATCAGCTTTCGGCATAATAGTCTTGCAATCCGGATCCCAGGGGAGTTAGACGGGACGACATGGTGGCGGACTGGTCGTCACTGAAGCGTAGGCTTTTCCTTCCAGTCGCCACGATCCCGAGAGTCCTTGAGAAATTTAGTGGCACTGTCCCGAGATTGCCTAGTCCTGCTGGTAGCCTCATTGGTAGAAGGTCCTCCAGAGACGACCCGTTCGTCCCAGCGGAGCGAAACATCCACGCTCTCATTGTCTGGCACATTTCCGAAGGCTTTAACCCTCATCAGGCGCGATTTTCTGAACAGGCTGCCGCGCTCGCTGCTCAGGCATGGAGGAAGTCCACTAGAGCATTTTACGAATCTCGACTCTGCCGTTCCCATGCATGGTGTGCGGACAGAGAGGTATGTTGTCCAAAATCTGTCCATATTCTGCAACTGTAGCCAGATTGCCGATTCCTCCACGGAGGTCTTTCAGGAAAGGTTTTAGTGTCTTGACTGTCCGGGTTACCGCACGGCCATAGCCAGATCATTAATGTTTCGTTAATGGCATAACGGTTTTCTTTTCTCTAGTCCTCTTTTGTTCAATTTGGTGAAGGGTATGTTTACTGCTCGTAATCCGTTTGTAGCTTTGTTCCCGAGTGGGATTTGCCGTTTGCCTTTTGCATTTCATTGACTTGCAAGAGTTTGAATCCATCCGAGAGCTTAGTCATCTGGAACTTTCCAAGAAGACGGCTTTCCCCTAGTGGATTTGTCTTGCGGCTATAGGAGTTCGGAGATACACACCTTATCTACGGGACCCACCATCCGGTTTGAGTAGGGTCTCTATATTCCATGAGCAGGTGTTTTGTCTAGGACTCACCCCTTTCTTTTACCCCGAACTGTTGTTTCCTGCTACGTCTCACAGAGAAACCTTGGTGTCCAGTTCGGGCCCTGGGGTCCGTTTTCCCGCAAGTGTCGTAGTACGACATTCTGCCTATTTCTTTCTATCGCACCTTTTGCGTAAAGTTCACACTTACGAATTTAATGCTTCCCGAAACTTGAAGCACTTAAGATTTTCTTCAAACTTACGAAAATTCTAACGTCTGTCGTAACTAGCACGTCCGCTTTTTCCACGACTGTCATTGCGTTCCTGAACTTAACTTAGTCGCATTATTATGCGTAAAGTTACGGGCGAATTTCTAACGTCTACTCAGAGTGACGTGACTTGCCATATCACGATACCAAGTTTGATATCAGGACATTTGAGAGCTAGTATTTCGTGATTTTATTTGGAAAAGGGGTTGAGAGTCTGGGAATAGATTGTAGGAGATTTTCCAACAATTTGCACTGTTTGAGACGCGGGGGTCACTCTTGTGTTTTTGGTTTGGCGTGTGGTGTGTGGGGTGTGAAATGTATGTGGATTGGGTGGATGTTGTGGTATGTATGTGTTTTTGTGGGTTTTTGTTTCGCTCCGTGTCCCCCAATGACCGATTTTCAACTAGTGTAAATAATTATGTAGGCCTATATTTTTTTTTTTTTAATTTTTTAGTTTTTTCTTTAATTTCAAAGCAGATTTTTTAAAAATAAAAATATGCCTCTTTTGTGTATTTTTCAACCTCACATTTTAGTCTCCAAAGACTTCCAAAGTTGAGTAATCCCCTTCCTCCCCCCCCAGTTGATTAGGTAGGATTAATGAGTCCTACAGCATGTCTACATTGTGAAAACTTATATAAAAATGTAGGGTTATTTTTCATTTATGAGGACTAGTAACGTGTTGTTTCTGTACTGTAGGCCTTGGATGAACACGTCACACGAAATCGTTATTATGTAAGCTTAAAGGCACTGGCCATATTTAAGGGTATTGAGAAAATTATAAACTCCTCGTATAATTTACCACCTATCTGACCGACCTCTTTACATTTAGAAAAGTAAAAACATATATATTGGAAGGTGGTGTTTTTGCTAAAAAAGGTTAAATGCTTAAATTACCGTTTACAAGAATAACTGTTCTTGTGCATCATATTTTGACCCACACTATATAATCATGTCATCATCTAAGATGAAGACGAAAATAATAGGTCTATACCCAGTGTGTCCTTGCTTTTGAATATATACAAATATGTACACGGGAGATGTCACCAGCGTCTTACGTGTTATGAAGAGTGGGGATCATCAATTCGACATGATGATGATAAAGCTGTTGAGTAAGATTGGTGCAGCTTTGTAGCATCAAGGCTTACAGCCAACAAGTATAAACCCTATAACTTGTTTTGCTAAAGTAAAACAATAAAATAATTTTATGGTAGTTTATCATAACCACTTGACCCTCAACAATAATATTTTTCATTGCTCAAAACAAAATCTTAAATCTGCAACTTAGATACAAAAATATCAGGTGTACGAATAAAAAAAATTTATACTTGATCCATATTTTCCAAGAACCATATATCTTTATTTCCGCGATTTTGAGCTCTACATGGCACATTTGTTATATAGGCCAATGTTTATAATTTTATTGAAAAAACTTTACACTACCGAGGCATGTGCCAACAATGTTGTATTTATTGCAGCTTGCAGTAATTAAATGTAAAAGTTCTGGTAGCCGCATGCACATGTTAACACGATTTAAGTTTGTTAATTATATTTTATAATAAAGGACCCTCCCGAATTCCGATTTAAAAAAAAAGGAAATAACAAAATAGAGTAGGGATTACATCTAAATTGGTCACAGAAATGATAATAAACGCTCTCACTCGCACAGATATAACTAACTGAAATAGTTAATATAATTTAACTCTTACTAAACTAATTAATTAATACCGTGATAAAAAGTGAACACGGACTACATGAAGCATAAAAATATAGTGAAGAGTTTAACAAACACACACGCGAACAAAAAAATGAACGAATCATACTCAAGTTGATCGACCACCAAGCGAACCCTGGCCGATAATTTTAATACTTGTTCTAGATACCACACAAAAAATCATTCATACTTGATGAAAATAGGCACATTGTAACAGCGCAACGTGTCTCAGACTTTTGCCAAACCCATACAGAGCCCAATTTTAATTCCAATCAATGAAAGGAATGACCTTTAATCGGCTTAGTTTTAATGTTCGTAGATTCCGTAGGTTAACTGGTAGAAATGTACTTACGACCATCAGGAACGCGACTCACCATGGCGTAACCAAATCTTAAGCCATGCGTGAGATGAACTTTACGTTCATAGTTTCGCGGGAACGGACCCTGGAGCGTATCTGACAGTGGGAAAATGATCATCTTACCTCTTAGCAGCTTTTTAAAATCGCACTGTGGGGCCACTTACATGGACCGTTGCGACAAGGTACACAGTGATTCTCACACTTAAAAAATCCAAACAATGAATGGTGATACACACAGGAGCGCCCAAGACGTACCGAGACCGCCAACCCTAAATGATACCACACATAAAAGGTCAAATTAACATCATTGTCCTGAAACGCAATATCTGTAATTTTTTATATAATTTTAAAATTCTTATAACTATATAACTTGAGAATTTTAGCAATACATTAAGATGTCAAAAGAAAGCATTTGCAACCTCTCATACTGTACATTCAGTTCACAGTCTTTTGCAAAATTACCTTAATGTAGTTTGCTACTATTATGTCTGTAATCAAATCTGAAACTCGTCGGTTAAACATGCTGTGCGTTGACTGCGTATGCACATCTGTGCCCTCACCTAGTACAAGGCTCCTAGTAACGGAAATATCTTAGGGTTAAATTAGGGCGATGGGCCAATTCAACGCAGAGGGCAATTATTGTACGTTTTGTTGCGTGCTACGCTCGGCCCAAATACTATCGGCGCAGGGCGTCTCGTCTCAAATTTGATTCCAGACATATATATTCAGCAAGTTGTGAACCTGAAAAGGTAAATTAATGTTACATTATTAGCAACAGGTATTTCAGTTGCGGCATTACAAATACATGATTTTAAGGGTCCATGGTCCAATCCCTTATACACACCAGAGTTTACCGGAAGTGGTCAAACTCTTGGTATAGAAGAAAGCTACTATGTTCTCATTTACTCTGTGAAATTTAGTGCTAAAGGGATGGTGGTTTGGAATTTATGAAGTGGTCGACCAATTGTAATTTACACAGTTAACTCTATGGAGGCTTACAAAATCACATTTTCGCTCGCACATCAAAAAACGGATTGAAATATCGGCGCGAACTTTACAGATGGGTTTTAGTCCGGACGCCATCCGATTTTTGCCTCTAATTAGAAAATGTTATATAGTTTTGTCTCAACAGATTCCTATACCTACTAGAGCATCTAGATCAACAATCAAACTGCTGACAGGTCTATCACATTTGAGCGTTTTGAGATATGGAAGTGGAAAACAAAATGGCCGCCAAAGTACCTTTTTAAATGAAAAATGAGCAACTTTTTAAAAATGATCTATTGGTCCTACAATGTTGTTTGTTATGCCAAGGATCTATACAAAAAGTAGTTCAAGTGACCAGGACGGTATCAATTTAAGAGTTTGTTGTTACTTTACATTAAATTGTTTATTCAAGATGGCGTCATAAATGGAACATAACAAGGAGTATGCTAAATTCCCTCTTTCAGGGTCCACCTTTCATAGAGGTCCGAATGTAGTTTAAAACTAGAAAATGGTGAAAATCAGCTCAAGTCCTCCCCTTAGAAATAGTATATAAGGATTTTTTGAAGGTAATGTTCTTTGTTATGTATTTTCCGTTACCAGTGGCAATGCAAGTCTTATACAAATATTTAAAAAAAAATTTTATGAATGTATACAATCATGATAATATTGTGCTACAGAATCGGTGGTAACATTCAGCAAGTTATGAGAAAATAAATCCGAGGGACGTGAAGTATAGTGTGGGTTTCTTAAACACTGGAAAAATGTACTCCCAATCAGATTCCAATGTATTATGATTATTAGTTCATGAGTTTAAATAGTAAAAACATAAATTACAAGTAATTTTTATGTTTAAACAATACAAAATGGTAACACTGTAAGGTTTCCTTATTGTTGCAGATTTTGAGTTTCAAAGATTTCAGTATGGAGGAAAAGTGCTTCTTCAATTGGAGATATGAATGTTCAAAAGTTGTCAAAAACAAGTGTTTGAGTAACCAAAAAGGGGTGACAACACGCTTTGTGGTAGAGAAAATCATACAATGCATAAGCAGTAGGAAGATGAATTGATCAAGAACTTCAAACGAAATATGAAAAACGACCAGGAATCTAACTTTGAAAAGTCATAGGTCCATGTGTTGGACAAGTACTGCCATCCACAACAGGTTATGAGAGCTTGTAAAACATAAAAACCTGATAACGGTGGAAAGGAGGATACATCGGAAATACCACCGAAAAGATCCAAGCGGTCTGAAACACCGCCATTCTGCTTCCTACAAGCACTGTCTTTATTGTGGGAAAGTCTGTAAAGTAACAAAAGATAAAAAAAACCCCCACTAGATGGAGACTCAGCTTTTGTCTGCAGGCAAGCGGATAGAATAGAGCGGCCATTTAAGTCATTAAAAGAGAGTACTTGCAAAATGCAAAGAACGTAATGACCCTGGCAGAAGAGGTCAGAGTTAGGATAAGTGGAGCTGTAAGTGATCTTCATGCTGCTGATGCTCGGTATCATGTAGATTGCTGGTCGAATTCACATCAAAGTCCACACGTAGATGCCGTGTAAAGTCAATGATGGTTGATATCCAAAACAGAGAAAGCCCTTAGAGTTCGTCATCAGCACATTGGAAATAGTGACAAAGCACGAATTTGGAATTCGCTTGAAGTTACGAATGTATACAGAAAATGGTGGTCCACTTCAGGTCGAAAAACACTTTTGACTAAGGCTAGCAGAACACTACAAAGATGAACTGTTAATGCTTTGTCGCAAGGTATTGCTACCATTTCTGCTTTCAAATTACAGACAACCAAAGGCACTCAATCGTAGCTGATTTGGAAAGTGAGACTAGACATGTCTGCTAACACAAGTGAGAGAAATATGTCAGGAGGTAAAAGGAAAATGACGTTGAAAGAGTAAATACAACACTCGCATCAATCGTCAACTGCCGTGCAAGATCGAGTAGTAGATACTGTTCGTGACTAACTCGCACGCTTATCACCAAAGTTAGACAACACCTTACCAGCTCTTCTGATAGGGTACACAATCACAATCAATGCTAACAAATATCCTACCACAGTTACAGATTAGCATGGTCCAGACTTCTGAGGGACTCCAAACAACTGGTAAAGAGCCCATGAGTGACTTCGGGGTAACTTGTACATACGATGAGCTTCAAAGGTTTGTAAGAAAATCCTCAGCTGATGCGATGCAAAAATTTGACCTAACAGCAAATTTCAAAGGCAGAAGATGGCCTAGTACAGATTGTAGTAGGACCAATTTTGATGCTGAATCGCCTCTCAAAATGGAAAGGGTTCTACCCATTCCCTGGCAATTCTAATGGACCGCAACAGATACAAACACCGCAAGTTGTAATCAGGATTAATACCAGGTCTAAAAAAGACAGGCAGAGGAGTCCGCTCAAGTGAATATGAGCTAGAGGAGTGAGCGACAAGTCACCAAAAAAACAAGATATGCAGCCAGTCTCAGAAGAGACAGTTCTCCACGCGCATTTCTGCTAGTTCTGGGTAGTATCACAACAAAGGGCAATGAAATCAACCTCAATTTCTTGACAGTTGTGCAGAGTGATGCCTGACGGGAGTCAATGGATACAACACCCGTCTGTGTCGTGAAGAAGGGCAACCGACAGCCACAAACCAGAGCAGAATATGTGCCCGCTTGATCGATATGCCACCAGCGCATCCGGACACCATAATGACTGCCATGAAAAGGCACAGAGGTTAACTGAACAAACCGGTCAGAATTTCACACACTGATCACAGCAGCCAGCAAACTGTATAAGGTTGCTGTTAGATATACAGTGGGCGTACCCAGAACTGTTTCCACATGTCATTCCTAGATTAGGAGGCTGCAATGCTGATGAGCTTTGTGGTGCCTTGGAACACTCATGGCAGGAATTGGTTTTGGCAGACATTGTATCTGCAGCTTTTGAAGGTGGTGTAAGTAAAATGCTCACAGGAAAAAAGTTTCCCATGAATATGAGAGTATGCGGATGGTTGTTGAGGAGCTACTCAGAGATATAGTTGCACAGGCGTCACTTAACAGTGCCACGTGATCTCATGACTGTACTTGATGACCTTGCCACTAAGAAGTCGCCAACAAAGATGTGGGTTGACGTCTTTATCAAGCCAGTTTTCTTAATGGGACTGGTATACGTACGAAGCCGGCGAGAGAAGGTGACTGGCCTCTACACTTAGCTCATGCTGCCTTACTTCTTGACCCAGACACGTGACTTATGCTCGATATGAGAATGTACTATCTGAGAAGCATGGAAGCTCTTCCAGAAAATGTACTTCAGCACTTCAGCAAGGTTCAGCATGTGATGAGGACATTCAGGGATTATGGAATGGGATGTGGAGTTACATGTTCATTGAGACTACCTCATGCCGCTTATGGACATGTGAAATCTGGGATAAGGAATCACTTCAAACCTGAAACTTTGAAGACAATGGGCGCTTAGTTTGCATATGTGCGGCCAATTAGTCGAAGAAGGGACATTTCAAAACTGAGAGACGGAGAGCGATAAATTCTCAAGCACCAAAACAGTACACAAAGAGAGTCTAAGCAAGGAATAGGTGAGACCAACAGGAGACAGAGAGAGTTGAAGAGGAAATGGAGATGTGTATTAACCCTTTTGGATCAAGCAGTCACACTGACAACGTTGTCATGTGGTAATGGCGCATTGCTCCTTCATCGGTCAAGTAGATAACGCTGTGGATAGTGGCACAAAGCAAAAATGAAGGAATGAAAGAAACTACCATAAGGATTGCCAGCGACAATAACATTGCAAGTTCAAAACAATGCATCGTCTATTCATGAAAAAGTCAATCGATATACACGAATCCGTCGGCGACTATTATCGCCCCTACGCCGTGGGCGGCGCACACACCATCCGCCATGACTGGGGTGAATTTTTGCATTTCTGTTACACAGCGTTTACGTTGTACGTGATACCACAAAGAAGCGATAATTGATCAGTTTCTGACGCAAAAACCAACACTATTTCACTGTATCCATTTGTATATCATGGGCGGCTCAGGAAAGAAATGTAAATTTCTTTGCTGCACAAATAGCGAATAAAAAAGTTACAAATGGAAACGAACTGCGTGCGAATTCCACGCGCTAATGACAAATGAACATATCGATATCCATTTCAGTCTAATACCACATGTACTCGCCGGTCATTTTCACGTTAACTGATAGTCCCGGTGCGTAGCAATTCCATGCACAAACGAGACTATATCTTGTTCAGATCTCCGAAATCGATAACATGGGCACGGAAGTGTCCATTCTAAAACACCAACAACCCTCATCGGAAGATGTCACGTTTTTAGCAAATACGATCGGTCTTTGGGATATTCAAGTTTTTCACGTACACGGATATATCAACATTCTATGTTACTTTATTTTTGTATGGATTTGATTTTACGAAAAAATTATTTTTCTCACGAGGCTCTGTTATTACCAATTTTTAAACACGTGTTCTAACCATAAGCGTTCATTTCTCAGTCAAGTAGTGGCGAGATAACCTTAATTTTTACAACAACAGTAAGACACTTGCCCTGGAATTCAGTTTAGCCAGTCCCTGACACCATCCTTCCATAAATCCATGGAAATAAACGTTGAAATTTGTTAACAATTGCCAAAAAGACGAGTCAAAAAGGACAATCTTCTGCATTTTAGTGCACAATTGTGAATTGAAACAACAAATTGACGAGTTTTTTGTAACAATAATTGTAATGAATACTATGCAATGCATCAATCATAATGATCAAACCTTTATGTGGAAACAAAAGACATTCAGTATCATGTTCTTTTCTGATAATCTGTATTATTTGAAGTAGACATCGATGGCATGGAACACCAAAGCTTAAGGTTCCCACATTCCCTTTTTAAAGGGAACTTATCCAGTGCCACGGCCAAATCCACTATTGTGTAGTAATAGCTGTCATACATTGCTGTACACAGTGTGCCTGTTTACAAAAATGAAATATTAGTCTGCTTAATGAAATGGTTCCATGCTCTCAGGTTAAAATTATACATACAACAATGCTAATTATGTACAACATTGTATATTAAACATTTGAAGTATTATTTGGATATAAATTGGCTATCGAAGTCATTCTACAGTTTAATTTGTCAAGCAAATTTTTGCAATCTGACCCAACCAATTAGAAAAACTGTTACATAGTACCTTTAGGGAGGACTAGTCTCATGTAGTGAAACAGGGAATGTCCTATCACTAGTGGTGCAAGTAGGGGATGTAATATCAATGACCATGGCTTGCCATAGATATATCGACTCTTGAACTCAACACCAGTTATCAGCTAACAGCTGAGAATGTAAACATGGATGGGCTGTCCAACAATACGAAACTGTTTTTTCTGTACCACTGCATGAGGGTTGGTCAATCAGGTTAATCTTCTGCCTGGCAGAAGAAAAAAGGTAGGTTGTAAATTCTATTATCATGATTATGGCTTATTATTTCGTTCGGTAAGCCAATATGCGCGTTGTGTACTGTGTAATGTGTGTTGGTGGCCGGGATGCCCCCCAGTAATGGCGGCGACGTAGAGGTGTCCTTTCGAGGCTTCCCCGTCGGAGTCGTGTATAGGGGATACAACGGTATATGTACCAACTTGATCTACTCAGAGTAGTTGGACTACAGTCTAGCTCAAGAGATGTCAAATAAGTGATGTTCTATCGTGCGAGTTGTCACCAGTTCCTGCAGCACGATTTCCACGGATACTGGAGAAATGAAACTGCCAAGTCAAAAATCAGCTTGAAAGAAGCAGTTAAAGGTGGAAGTATCATCAAGACATGCAACAATGATGCAGCATTTTGCACTGTGATGATTGGGGTGACTTCGTGGATCCCACCGGCCATCTCCTCAATAGGTAGCCACTCCACAGGCGGACTATGTATCGAAGTTCAAACACAAACTAGAAGAATGGATGGAATCTGGTGCGTATATGATCTTCGAAGATACATCGATAAGCACGAAATTTAAACAAGCGTGGAAAGAGGCAATGACGGTTCTAAGATTTCAACTGGCCCGACACCCCTGCCTCACAAAATTTATCATCAAATAACAAAGAACAAGAAGCAGCTAATAGAGATTACTATGCAAAGAGCTTCAAGTGATGGCACCTTCGTCAAGAATCACACGCTGGTTGTTAACAGGACAGCAAGGAACACCCGTAGAAATCCATCCAGGGGTCGTGTTATTGGAAAGAACGACCTGGCAAACAACACATTGAAGAGGCAGACAATAATTTCATTGTACAGCAGGCAGTGTACCTAGCCCCAACTGAAGAAAAACAGAAGTAAGAGTTCTGGCAGATGACACGGATGTATTTGTCCTATTGATCCATTACTATAAAGCACAGGTCTACAACAAAAGACGGTGATGGAGTTCGCCTATCAAAAAGATAGGAGCAGTGGTGATATTACCAGCAACGGGGGCAGGGTCAAGTGACTAATACATCCCTTTTAGCTAGTTATGCATTACCTGGCTGTGGACACTGTTGGACGCCTACTTCTGAGTTGCAAGGGGACCCTGTAAAGTGTGCTTAAACGGAAGTAGAGATTGGGCCATTAGATTTGGTTAAGGCCACATTTCAGGCATATTGGCAAGGATGTCATGCGACAGGCCACAGCCTTCACAAAGCCACTATGTTATGGACAAACCAAATGCAACCACACCACATAGGCTAGACAAAATGTATGGACCATCTAGAACTAGAAGGCCAGGAGCAACATGCACACCAAAGCTCGAATCACGGCCTCCAACCAATGAGGCGTTTCCTCAGAGAATGTTAAACTCGGTGCTCATCTTCAAACCTTCAGATCGAAGATGCTCTCTCTGGACTGACCCCACCTTTGTGTATCCCACCATATGGATTTACCAAGGATGAGAAGTCAAATGTCATCTATGCCTGTAACTTCCTCAACTACCACGTTGCACCTCAATATAAACTCAAGTTAAGTAAGAATCGTCCTGCTCTAGTGAAACCCCATCAAGTCGTCAGAGTGGATCAACAAGGCAAAACTTGCATGCCACTATGTTTTGTGCCTGTCGTGCATCTATCACATGCTGCAATGATCAAACTAGGGCAGCAACCCACCTAAATGCATATCATGGTGATATGGTATAATGCTAAGCTGAAATTGTTACTATTATAAAAAGGAAGTAAATAAATATTTTCAGTCACAGAAGGGATAATAAAACCATGATCCCTGGCCAGTAAGCATTTGTATAAAGTCTATCTCTCTAGCGGCCACAGCCTAGAGTTCACCATGTATCCCAATGTCCTGTCCTCAATTAGTTGGGGATGTCCGATGATCCTGCTTGGATCACATCAAGTAGTTCAAGGAGCTGACCGACTAAACCCTGCTTGGGCTTGGTAAGACTGTGATGTCTGAGACACTACTTGAGCATCGTGCTCAGGGATGACATCTAGATTAGTGCAAGGGATTAGGCATATATCTGTAGCTTTCGTTTCATTTGCTCACTCTATGATATGTTTTGTACTCCTACTCTACACCTAACCCAGCTTAAGAAGCCCTGACTGAAAATATAAATGCGGATGCCACACTCCAGAATCCTAAAAATCAACAAATGACTAAGACTCTTTCTTCATGGTCCAAGGTCTCAGATACATATAACGTACTCTCCATAACACAACCCAGGCTCTAAAATGCTCGTCACTTCAGACACCACCTTGATTCTCAATTTAACAACAAAAACCGAAACACCTCACCACTCAGCAAGCGAGGCTTATTAATTAAAAAAACGACTCACCAAAGAGAAACCGTGGTCAAGAAACACTTCAGATGAAGCACACATATCAAAAGACACATATCAAGGAGAAACCCTGGGTCAACGTCGGGAATGGTTTCGCATTTAAGGACTCAACCAAAAAGAAAAACCCTAGTCGAGCGGCTTTATAATCAAAAAACTCATACCTAATGAAAAAAACTTGGTTAATAACACTTCAGATTAAGAACACATATCAAAAAGAAACCCTAGTCCAACATCAGGGAATGATTTTCTCATTTAAGGGCTCCCAACAAAATGAACCCTAGTCAGGAGAGGCTTATAATAAAAAGACTCATACCAAAGAAAAAACTTGGTTAATAAACACTTCAGATGAAAGAACACATATCAAAAAGAAACCCTAGTCAACATCAGGGAATGATTCTCATTTAAGGGCTCACACCAAAATGAAACCCTAGTCAGGAGAGGCTTATAATAAAAAGACTCATACCAAAGAGAAACCATGGTCAAGAAACACTTCAAATGAAAGAACACATATCAAAGAACACATATCAAAAAGAAACCCTGATCAGGGAATGATTCTCATTTAAGGAGATGCTTATAAAAAGACTCGTATCAAAAAGAAGCCTGGCCATGGTAGACTTTTCATGAGATGACTCACACCAAAAGAAACCACCTTATGAGATGTGAGCAATGCATGATATATTAACATTTACATGATCAGAACCATGCGAACAGCATATACTGATATGCATCTTGATATTTAACAACCATTTAAAGAAAAAAATCTATAAATATGGCACATTTGCCAAACTTGAACTATTTGTTCACTGATAAAAGGAAATCAGGTGAATTTACAACATGAGACTTGGTTCTTTGGCAGCCATGTTTTTGGTCACCATCTTAAAATATGTTATATTCTGTGAATATAATATGATTCATAGAGATGGCGTGGTCCCTGTTAAGTGCCATCCACAACATGTCAACGTTTGTCAGGCTTATAGTACGAAATAACAAACCTTGATGGTGGTATTTCAAAAAAGTGCGGTATTTTGGCGGCCATTTTGTTTTTGTTCACAATCTTGATATCCAACTGCCATCTTCAAACATAGCTTGTGTCTTTTATGATCCCATTAATACCATAAGACATTGTTTTCCTCTGCTTTACTAAGAAAAAACAACCTTCTTGATAATATTTCGTTAAAATATGGCATTTTGGCGGCCATTTTGTTTTTTTACGGATATCTAAAATTGCTCAATGCTGATGGAGTGTCAGCAGTTGATTTCTTATAATGGGTGGTCTAAGGAAGCCAAATCCACAAAAAAACTAACTATAGTAATATTTTCTAAGTAAAGTGGCCGGCATCCGGACAATTTTGGAGTGAAGGCCATTCTATCAAGATGAACACTTTAATTGGGTCATCCCTTTTAACATAGACCAACACAGAAACCAATTGTACAAGGTTTTTTTTTGTCTTGTAACAGTTTATTATTTTACATATCTTCATTTACATAACATCACACATCTTATCTTTGTTAATACATTATGATTCAAATAGGTGTACAAATATTTGTTACTGCTACAATCGTCTTAATCGCAATTCTTGGTGGAACAGAATTGCTAGGTCAGGATAATTTCCATATTTATATTTACTGATACATAATTTTGCAACTGTAATAATTTTATTTGCAATATCGTTAGAATTCTTATCATATGAGAAGCATCCAAACAAAACATCTGTAACTGTAATTTTCTTTGTATTACTTGATATTTCTGATAACATTTCATTCACCTCTAAGATATGTATGCACTTAATTTAGGAGAGGATAACTCAACTGTTTTAGACTAATATGAACCCTAGGAATAACTTGTGATATGTGCAAAAATTGATATCCGGGGCGAAAGGCCTGATTTTCGCCAAATTCAAAATGGCCGCCAAAAATCAATTAAATAGCCTACTAGGATTCTTAATTAAGGTCGCTTAGAACAAGCGAAATAATTGTGTTTTGTCAATACAATGGTATGTTAAGATAAAAGCAACACAGAGATCATTTAAACATTGTATTTTAATATTGTTAACATGTTTCAAATCCAAGATGGCAGCCAAAATGGACGCCAAAACATTTAAAATCTACGAAATTGGCAATATATTGACTCTTATTTGTCATAAATCAAATCCAGCATGTCCAGCATATCAATCAATTAATTCATAATATCTCAATGACCACATAAAATTATATCTGACAGTTAATATTTGTAATAATACTTAAAATTCAAAATGGCGCTCGATTAAGGCTACTAAAAAGTGAAAACACAATAGAAATTGCCATTACATATAGTACCGCTAACATCTAGAAATTGCTGTACAACTAACTAAATAATACAATATATCATAACAGTTGAGGTTTTCCTCATGTGCGTACAGTACGTGTCCTAGCCAGGCCCTCTTCTCTCTTTTCTAGGCTAATATGAATCCAAGGAACTAACTAGAATGTGTACCAACAATTCTATCACAGGCAAATGTTCATTCAGTATAGGTTTTTACACCAATCACCTGTCTTACATTTGTAGTACTTGCCACACTTGATCATAGCCATCCTGCATCAAGGACACACATTCTTGTGAGAATATTTGCCACGTGTGCAGGGATCTTGCAGGCCTTCGGCTTTTGAGTTCACAATCTCAGGGACTAGCAAATTGCCCCTGCTTTCAAACCATAAGACTAGGAATTAATAATTATGGATGCATCTCTTAATTGGCCTTGGACCCACAGTTGCTGTTGGTAGTAATATTTTCCTATATGACCTTGTGGTCATTGCTATCAAATGCAGCAAAATTCAGGTCATCAAACGTCTTCAGGTCTGTTGATGGTTTGTGGCACTTGACCAAGAATGTTTCCGCCATGTATTGTACTTTCTGTTACCTGGGACACGATGTCAAAATTCTTGATCAGAGAAGAATTTTCTTGTTTGCAGGTAGCGTTTAGGGCTGCAAGTTTGTAGTCGCTATAAGCTTGTCTCTCCGCGCCATGCAGATACGGTTGTACAGCGGCCATACCGATCTTTTCACTCCTGTGTTGCGAACAAGCTAGAGCTCTTTGAGGCCAAGATTTTTCCAATTACCTGTGTTGTGGTATAAGAGACACACAGAGACATCTGTGTCACCTGATGATATCATTATGGATGTAGGTCTTTAACGTATACCAAGGTATAGAAGTTTTTGCTTTGGTTATTGGTTCCGAGCTACTCAACATAGAATGCCTGAAGCGATTTTGTTGATGAATGATGACAAAAAGTTCTCTAATTCCACTGGGACATTTCTGTTTGGTGATATCACATCAAGAAAAAACATTTTGTTTGGCTTTCTCCTCTTCATTCTTAATGCTGTCTTATCTCTGTATGTATTAAAAACAACATGGATCTCACCACAATTGTGCCCAGCATTGTTGACCATAGATGTCAAGAAAATGTCATGGAATGTCTTTGTAGTTTTGTGCAGGTTTCTGGCCCTCATTTATCGATTAGTGGTTACAACCTCACAAGCTCAAATAACCATTATCGTTAACCAAGAAGAATGCAGAATTGGTGATCTTGTGCTGGAGTAGCTTCTCAACAGTTTTCCATTGGCATCTAAACCCAATAATCATGAGAGATTTGATTGAGTGGCTCACTTCCAATTACCAAGGCAACAAACTTCTATACCTTGGAATATCACAACAGGCATGGAGGGTATCTGGGTGTACTTTTCCATTCCCTTCGTTTACCTGCATGGTGGAGAAAGCTGATGACAGGATGATAATTATTCCCTGTTTTTTTTTTCAGGAGTGAAAAGATCAATATTATCACTACACGGTATCTTCATGCCGCTAGGAGATGAGCTTACAAAGTGTTTTCCCGCACTCCATATGTGCGTGGCCGTGGGTATGACGCCACTACCATGATAGTCACTAACTTGCAGCCCTGAACGCTGTCCACAAACTAAAAAAAATCTTCTCTGATCAAGGATTTTGACAGTCCACAGCACACGAAAGCACGATACAGATGGCGGATACACTCTTGATCAAGTGCTTCAAACTATCCACAGACCTGAAGACATTTGTCAATCTGCGTTTTGCTGCATTTATAAGGAATGGACCTCAAGGTGAACTTTGATTGTACCTCAATAAATTTTAGGAAACATATCCTGCGCGGCTACTACCAACAGTAACTGTGAGTCTAAGCCCCATTTAGAGACGCATTCGTAATTATGAATTCCCTATTCATATGGTTTGAAAGAGGAGGCTATTTAATGGCTAGTCCTTGAGATTATGATCTCAAAAACACAAAGGCCTGCCAGATCCCTACACATGTGGCAATGTGCTCGCAAGAATGTGTGTCCTTGCAGGATTGCTATATGATCAAGTGTTGCAAGTATTACGAATGCAAGGCAGGTGATTGTTGTAAAAACCCTGAATGAACCATGTCTGATATATCTGGACTCAGTTACGTTATGAACACTATACTTGATATACCTGGACTCAGTTACGTTATGAACACTGCCTGAGATCCTGGACTCTGTATAATTATGGCCACTGCCTGATATACCTGGACTCAGTTGTCAGGAACACTGAATTTGCCAAAAATCGGGCTTTTAACCCATGATAGAATTTTTGGCACAATTCCTAGGTTGTTCCTTGGGATCATATTACCCTGGAACAATTGAGATATTATTGGTTGAGGCCTTTAATTTAGAAGGACTTGGCTAAGTCGCGTAATGTATGCACATAAAAGGATAAACGAACGGTTATAAATTATATATTTACGTTAATAGATGATAGCTGTGTAATGCCAATTTCTATGTTTTTCACTTTCAGTATCCATATCGGACGCCATTTTGAATTTGAAGCATTATTATAAATATGAAATGTCCCATATAAGTTTATGTGGTCATTGAGTTAGTTACTTGTTTGACACAATGGATTTGATATATGGTGAATACGACCCAATACATTGCTAATTTTGTAGATTTCAATGTTTTGGCAGCCATTTTGGCCACCACATTTGTGCCACTTTTTGCCCAATGTAAAACTCATTTAAAGGTGCCTCACCTGATTACAACATATATTTTTCTCTGTTTCGTAGGAAGCCCCATCACCAAATATCCAAATACCATTTAAAGTGAGCGGTAATTTTCATATGAGATGAAAATATCCAATGTTTCTACCGACATCGCATGTTCATTTTGTGTGAAGGTTGGGTTGGAGTTTAAGGATCGGGGTGTGCCCCTATAAACACGTTGCAATTAGATTTATCACTTCAGTGTTAACAGAAGGCAAAAGCATTGAAGAAATTGAAAATCGAATTATAATTGAACTAGATCGATAGTGAGTATATCAGAGACGGATGAGTCCGATGAATCAAAAAATTTAAAAAAAATTGATATGTGAGAGATAATCAATACCAATAAAGAATCAATTCAATTAATAACCAGACATGATCAGTGCATTTTTAAATTTACAATCAATCATTTCATCAAGATTAAATTTTTAGACATGTTACCCGTTATCACTACATTCGTCAACAATTCTAGCGATGGCATTATGTTTAAAGGCTGACTCAGAGATTTCCCAGGGAGGGCGCCCTCAATTTTCAAACAAATTGTGTTTTTTGCATATACATAATGCTTGTCCATATAATAATCACTGTGTGAAATAACTAAGCTCAAATCCAAGTCCTTCATATAGAAGATCACAACTTTGTTTAAAAATTCCGGATCCGGAAATTTTGTTATACACGGTATCCTATGCACTGTTATACTGTACATAAATGTGTACTGCATGAAAACGAAAAATCCGAGTCATCTCTAACTTTGGATTTTAGGTGAGTATCTTAAGTTCTAGTTGACTATTTTAATTATGCACAAAAATATATATTTCGAAATCTCTGAATCAGCCTTTAAGGTCAAAATCGGAGAAGAGAAACGCCCAGATATAATTACCCCAACACCCATAAGGCGACGAAAATAAAAAACCCTGTTTTACGGGCCCGACCCCGATTTTTCAGTTTTGCAGATTTTTTTTTTTTTAGGTTTTCCAAAAATCATGTAAAATCAGCCTGTTTTAGACATTTTGGCAATTTTTTTTAAAGAAAATTTGTTTGTAAAAATTTGTCATTTTTTCTCTTGATTTTTCAGATTTTTGGGCTATTTTAGGCCAATTTTGAGCTCCAGAAAAGAAAAAAAAATAAAAAAAGAAAAAATTCGCCCGACCGACCGACCCTACTCGAAAGGTCCGCTCGCCCGTAAAACAGGGTTTTGTTTTTTCGTCGCCTAACCCACTTGTTCTTCTTCTTGCGTATGAGGCAGCAGCTAAATGTGTTGAAGTTGGTGATGGAGCCAGCTCACTGTTGATTGGTTGGGGTTTGAGAAGTCTATATCCACCGGTGGACGAAGGTAGGGCACTCATTGAGAATATGATCCGCAGTCTGTGATGGAGAGCCACATTGGCAGGCTGGAGATGGTCGCAGCCCCCATCGGTGCATATTGCTGTTGAAACGACCGACTCCTGTGCGAATCCTGTTCAAGGTGACCCATTTCTTACGTGGAAGATTGCTACCAGGTGGGAGTTCTGTCATAGGTGTGATAATGAATTGGTCTGGTCTTGGAGTATCTTACCAGGCAGTATTCCATGTCTGTAAGATGTTGAATGGGGAGCTGGAGAGTTTAGCAGCGTGTCGACGAAAAGGTCGACGAGAGCGCAGTCTCTGTCTGACGAGCTGACGTGATTATTTGACAGTGTTATGCAGCAGGTGCTTGTTGTCCAGCAGAGCCTTATACACCAGTTTATGTGTGTGATGTTCTCTCCGAAGCATTGCAGGTGCAATGCCTGAAAGCACTGGTAGAAACTCAGATGGAGTGGGACGAAGGCATCCAGTAATATTTCTCATATAGTCCAGAGGTCTAAGACCCATCTGGAGCAAAATCGTGCACTTTGTGATAGAAGTATAACCTTTTGTACACGCTTAATATGGACCATAACCAATTATTTCAAAACGGGACCCAGCTGGATTTGACCTGTGGCGGCAGTGGTGGTCATTTTTTTCAAAATGGCTGCCATTCCCTTTTTCTATGTCTTATATCTCGATTAATAACACTGATCTTTGTGACTATACCCCTATTTTGAATGCCAAGGTATTCAAATATGATATTATTTTGTAAATACATTCGGTCAGGTATTTTGTTTTCCAATATGGCCGCCAAATTGCACTAAAATTGACACTTTTCCTTATATCTTGCTCAAAAATGATATAAACTAATTTTTGTGTGTATACTTATGTTTTAGGGCAGGGAAATCCAAATATGACATACATTTTGAAATATCTTTTGTCAGTCCTTGTGTTTTTCAATATGGCAGCCATTTTGAGTTAAAAATGACCATTTAATTAAAAGGATAGTCTGTCTATTATTAACTTTTGAGATGTTATTAAGCCATTGTTAGATAATTGCAATTAACAAGATCCCTGTAATTTTTAAATTGAAACGAAAAAGACGACTCCTGGAAACTGCCATTTACAAATAAGATGTGGACTACGGTGACGTCAACTGGGTTCTTGTATTTCAACACGGATCTAAAAACCGATCAGATAACAATGTATGCAGCTGTGTGTGTCATACATTGATTGGAAAGTGAACCATGCGAAATATGCAGGAGAGGTCTGAATGTTGATTCGTGCTGATGTCACCGCGGTACAAACAGTTTTAATTTACTTGTCTGATGTGTAGACATACCGCTATGTCTTTACTTATCACGAAATATTTAATTTTATCTAAACATATAATGTGACAAGATATCGTCTGCTTGTGTCTATACCTTAATTATACCACATGTAATGCCTTGGGCACCAACTAAAAGTGATAATATTCGCATCGATTCGTTTGAAATGTGGTGTTATAGGAGGCTTCTGATGATATCCAAAAGTACAAATGAATGGTGTTGGAGAAGATTGGTTCAGGCCTGATATTAAGCAAACTGATGAGAGACGAAGCTTAAATATTTTGGTCACATTATGAGAAGAGAGAACAGCTTTGAGAAGCAAATCATTCAGGGTGCCGTGAAAGGTCGTAGAGGAAGAGGTCGTCCGGCAACAGCTTGGACAGATGGAATAAAGGAGTGGACTGAAAGGAGCATGGCAAAAGCTGCAAGTTTGGCTGGGGATCGAGGAAAATGGCGAGCTCTTGTGAAGGCCACAGCAGTGCCTATGGGCACCATCTGACATGAGAGAGAGAATGCCTGTTAGCACTCAAGTTGTGTAAACAGAGAGGTCAAAATTTCATTCAGATAGATTGCTCTTGCTGTGTTATACAAGCTTATACATATCAAGTCTGTCTTCTTACACAGTCCTCTGCATCCCTTGATACATCTACAACCGATGGTTGCACGATGCACTCCACCAGTAGGTAGAAGTGCAAGTCATTTTCCATTGTGCATTGGACGTTTCGAAAGTCCATCCAATGTCTTCTGGATTTATGGTAATTGCGGTGCTCTGATAATTGTTTGACCCCATACATGACCTGCTACGTATCATATTCACAGCAGATGCTATGCTAGTGCATCTTGTGTTTGTGGAATATTTCGTATTTCTATGCCTTTTCTGAGTAAATAACCTCTGCTGTTTACTCTGAATACCTACATTATTCTTATTCTTCTAGCACTTTGCACTGATGTAAAGCTTTCTATCAAAAATATCCCCATATGAAAGGATTACACTGAGAATTATTTCTTTGGTACAAATATTGTGAAATTTCTAATTTCCTATAGGAGCAAATAGGAAATTCATCCTATGGTTTATATTGAAATATGAACATATAAAATCACCTCTTGTTTTCACTTTTAAGACATTTCTGTAGCCAAATAAAAGGTAAGAGGTCTACTGTCTAATCTATATGAAACAACTACATATAGAAGAAAATACGAATGCGTCGAAATCTCTCTTTGCACCTTTAATGCCAATATTAATGGTTGTTAATATGAACTACAACAAGCTGAAATATGCAATTTGGGAAAGACCAGATTAAGTATTATCAGTGACGTAGCCAGGATTTTGTTGACGAGGGGGCACAAATTTGTGAATGTACCGACACATGTATTGTTGTACCGACGAACTATTTTTCCCCGGCTCGCTACGCTCGCCGGTTGACCAAATTTTTTTGGCGTCGCCTCCAAAATCTGAAGAGCGGGGGGGGGGCAAGCACAACATCATCACCGGCGCAAAGTATTAGTAACTATTTGTTGTGTGTTATGAAGCCCTCTGTATTTCAAATCATGCACCACGCGCTCAAACCAACAGCTTACAGCTTTTGAGACAAATGTACCGACGGCCCGTTATGTACCGACAAAACATCGCGGTCGGGGGGCACGTGCCCCCACCCCTCTGCCTACGCCACTGAGTATTACTAGTTATGTCTAGAGATAATACTATACTTTTAAAATGGGGTGGCTCATTTCCAGGACATTTCCAGGAGTCCCTCGATAAGTAAGGTTGATAGGATTGTTAAGATGGACTCGAAGCAATGGTCCTTCTTCCACTGTGATATGCAATGTGCAATATGTGCAATATCATTGTAATTTTAATGTCTTCTTAATATACAATTTCTGTTATTAATAAAAAAACAATTATCACATTTGAATTCCTTGACCCCGAAAACATAAAAATATACACAAAAATCAAGTTAACATCATTATTTTGTGCAAAGTTATAATAAAAGCATCAGTTTAGTGTACATTGGCGCCATATTGGAAAACAAAGTGACTGACACAAGATCTTTAAAAAGTAGTATCATATTTAGATTCCTTGCCCCTGAATACATGTATAGACACGAAGATCAAGCTCATGTCAGTATTATTAACCGAGATATGAGGGATTGAAATTAAAAATGGCGGCCATTTTGAAAAATAGCCACAGTGGCCGCCACAGGTCAAATCCAGCTGGGGTCCCGTTTTGAAATAATTAGTTATAGTCTATATTAGGTGTGTGCCAAGTGTCATATTTCTATCACCAAGTGCACGATTTTTTGCTAATCCTCTAGACTAATAACCCACTGGTCACCTTGCATCCCAGTATCCCCCTATGCTCATACCCACCAGACCGCCTCAACGTGCTGGCATTCAGATATCCACGTAATTTTAGTTACCTGATTTAAAGGTGGGTGACTCGATCATGGTGCGATTTTTCATTGTGTTTATTTTGTCCTTCTCATGGAAGCATATCGCCAAAGCATCCGATTAAAAAGGTTGAGTTAAATCGGTCCAACAGTTTCGATAGCAGAAGCAAAAGTGTGGTATAAAATTGGATTCTTTGAGTCCAATACCCAAATTTATTGGTCAAGCTATGAGTTGAAAAAAATATTTATTCAACTCATAGAGACACCAATAAATTTGTGCATTGGACGAACACAAGAATCGAATTTTATCATTATCAGTGTTATGTTTGAGAATCTTGTGTGCTATATTACTACACACATTTCATTTTAAAAACTAGATTGGCCAGTTCACGAATTAAGAAAATATTGGCTCTGTCAAAAATATCAATGACCTTCTACACCTCTTCAGATGACGATTTATCGCCGATCTGCGGGCCGATCTGATGTTTTATAGAGAACCAGTTTTACAGTTATCTCCGTCTTCGCGGCGGACGTCAACAAAATTGTTTCAGCTTCAAGACTTCCGCGAGTTGCTCTTTGCTGTAGCCTACCATGCTCTTTGGTGCAGCCTACTTGCTACTAACACTGGATCGAGCGATTACCTTCAACTGACCTGAAAGTCTTTCTCCAACAGCGGCCCTCACTCGACATTACGCCGTATTATTCGACGAACATGGCGGTGAATACCAACACGGGTTACGGCGGTCCGGTAAGTATTTCCCACGGTGTAGTCTGTGTCACAGAATGCGAAAGATACTTTCTAACTTGATACTGCGTGAGAGACTGACGTTATCAGTCCGTCATAGAGAATGTGTGTAAATGAAACTAAGTTTCAAATATCTCCGGAAAACGAAGGGTTTCTATGGATGTTTTCTGCATCAGAGGGTCCATTACTATGTTTTCTTTTGAATATGTATCGTAATTGGCTCTGAACCTATAGAACCTAGCGAGAAAATTGAACGTTTTTGTCGGGTACTTCGGTGCTCGCAGACACGCAAAAGTGAACACGCAATCGCTACGGCCGCATTCGTTTTTTCCCACAATGCCTTTCGATATTTTTCCCAGTCTTGAGAATTTTTAAACACTGGTTTAAATTTACGTACAGGATTACGTACTTACCGGACTGCCGTAAACACGGGTTTAGCCTAGTGGGTTCGTTTGCGCATGCAGCTACTGTCTCTTTACCAGGGTGCACAGACGTAAACTGCAATAGGAGTGCGTTCTGTTTAAAATTGAATAAAAGTTACGGGGGATTGGAGTCCAAAGTGGTGGATATATTTGGGCAACCAAGTTTCGAGAGAGTGCGTAGATTGAGAAGTGGTGTTTTCATTGGTTTTCCAGTTTGTGTATAGTAATATAGAACGGAAGATTCTCAGAACATAATAATGTAGGCCTACGAAAATGGCCCATAGCACAGTGTGTGTGGTAATTTATGTGGGAGTCCGAGGTTGCTCAAGCATTTTCCGCTACGATTAGCATTTTATCTGCACGACCGACGATCAACTCTACGAGCTATTAATGTGGTCGAGCATATTGCTCATAACATCAAAAAGGAAATAATTTCCTGGGCTTCCACTAAAATAATGAGAAAAGATATGAGTTTTCTTCTGATATCAAAATCTCAATTCGATGGAGAAATATGGGGTATAATATTCTGGTGATGATTAAACATTTGCACATGTAAGTTTTTACATGGAGGAGTTACAATAAAGTTGATCTAGATACCTTGTACAATTGGTTCAGGAAGGCGAGAAAAGCACTAAGTACTTCTTAAACTTAGAGAAAAGAAATGCAGTATGTAAAATGATCACGTGTTTACGAAAAGCAGACGGTAGTCTTATCAACGATCAAGATGAATTGTTACACGAGCAAGTACAATATTATACAGATCTGTACAAAAAAGATACGATTTTTGACTTAAATGCATATCAACATTTTCAAGAAAACATTGAGTTAAAAAAGTTATCCCCAGGAGAAAAAGAACAATGTGAAGGTAAACTAACTGTAAGTGAATGTAGTGTAGCACTAAATGAGATACAAAACAATAAAAGCCCAGGTTATGATGGACTCACAGTGGAATTTTACAAAATGTTTTGGCCTAAAATAAAAGGGTTTGTAGTAGACTCCCTCAATGAAGCTTTTGAACATGGTATTATGGCATCAAGTCACAGAAAGGGTGTGATTACTTTATTACACAAAGGGAAAGACTTGCCAAGGGTCAATTTATGTAATTGGAGACCAATTTCTCTCGTAAATGTGGACTATAAGATTGCTACAAAGGCCCTTGCTAAAAGACTACAAAATGTAATTGCTTCTATTGTTGATTCTGACCAGACAGGTTATATTAAAGGCAGATATATTGGTGAAAATGTACGATGTACGAGATTTACTGAAAAACAAAATATTCAAGGGGCAATTCTTTTTCTAGATTTCAGTAAAGCTTTTGATAGTATAAACAGGGATTATCTAATTTCAATACTTCAAGAATATAACTTTGGTCCTAGCTTTATAAAGTGGGTCGAAACAATTAACAATGATATTTCTAGTTGTCTCGTACAGAACGGCAATGTGTCACACTTTTTTTCCAGTACAAACGGGAGTCGGACAAGGCTGTCCCCTATCTGCATTATTATTTATATTAGCAATAAAAGCCTAGCATGCAAATTAGACAAACAAATTAACATGTATAAAACTTCCCTCTCACAGATTAATGTAAGAAGGAAGCACCATTACGATCTTCGTTCAAGATTAGAACGACATTAGTGAAATCCTTCAATTTTGAACTATTTTCTCTTCCTTTTCTGGTTTAAAGTGAATGCACAAGAAGAGACTGAAGCTATGTGGCTCGGTTCTTATAAAGAGAACCAAAAGAAAACCACTGACTTAAATAGGAAAATCTTTCCCAGATAAACATTCAAGCACTCGGTGTTTTTTTTTTCACTTAGTAGTACTAAATCAGTGAATCAAAATTGGCCGAAATTGGGAACCAAAAGTTCCAAAAATACCATTCTTCAAATGTGGAAAAAGAGAATTTCAGCATGGTGGTCTCATCATTGTCACAAAAAGTCTTCTTGCAATCACAAGTTACTTTGATATCCCTGTTGTAAACATACTACCTAAAATATTATTAATGCTTTGAACACAACACTCTTTAGAAAGATTTGTATGGGGTAGCCAGAAAGAGTTAAGGAGAGCATTGATCAATGATTATGAAAAAGGCGGTTTCAAATGATCCATTTACCGTCATTTCCTTGATATCTTTGAAACTTTCATGGATAAAGAGCATTACAAGTGATTCAAAGGCACCCTGGAAAAATATACCTACCTCTCTTCGATTCCAGTCAAGTGATTTCTGCTTGAAATTTTAAATGTAAATGTTCATAATGCATTTAACACTTAAGTGACCAAGGGGGGGGGGGGGTTCTTAGGGGACCCCAAATTTGTTTCGCGCTGGCCGCTTTACGCGTGGTTTTTTGCGCCGAAATTTTTGTAATTGTCTGACTTTTAAAGGCGCTTCTTTTACCAAATAATTAAATCGGACCAAGCCGTTAATGAGATTAGTGGGGTCCAGGAACCGCCCCCTTAGGGCACTAACGGAAAGTCAGTTGAGAATATTTTAAAATAAGAATAAGAAACGCAGAACCAAAGCAATTTTTTTTGCTGATCAGTTCCACACATACATGTAAGTAAACAATTATTAAGTACATTAAATAATTACCCTTTATGTGCTGACAACAAACAAGTTCATCATGTACGTTGCCAAACCGTTTACTGAACACACTCTATGGAAAATGACGTGTATTTTTTGTAACACCCTGTAACAAACTACAGATCCCTAAACGCTGGTTTTGTGTTAAATATAAGTAATTTGGGTCTTCTAGGAAAGATCTCAACATAACTAAGTTTTCCAATGTTTGATGTAAGCGCAAGGCTCATTTGAATTTCGTCCTTTTGGCCCAACTTTTTCGCGTGTTTTGAAAACAATGTTTTGGCCCCTAATTTTGCACCCAAAATCACAAATCTCATTTTTTATTCGCTTTGGGTTGTCTTATGTTCCTTCACATGTGGTATAATTTCGTGCACAAATTCCTCGGGAAAGTGGTTTCCTTAGTGTGGGGTCCATGACCCCCCCACCCCCTTGGGCACCACGGGAGTGAAACCCTTGGTCACTTAGTGTTTTAAATAATACATTATCAGCACTTAGAAAAAATGTCCCCATTCTTCACGGCTAAGCGCGTCGGACCGACCTCTGCCGTGTATTATGAAACCCACCTTAAGGCTCTGTTGACAGCAGGCGCCTTCTGCACGAAAAAAAAAAAATTTTTTGCTTTCGGGGAGTCACACAATCGGCTCGGCGGATAGGGACTGCGCTCTCGTCAAACCTTTCGTCGACGCGCTGCTTGGCACTCCCCTCCTCCGGCTCCCCATTCGCCTTATGGCTGTCATAGAGTAGCACTGGCCCTTGCTGAATTCTCTCCTGGCCGACCGGTTTGCTTTCACGCCTGTGGCGGGGCTCCAGCCTGGTGGTGGTCTTCCTTGGGCTGGATTCGCGTAGGGGCGGTCATTTCGGCAGCGGTGTGCGCCGACGGGGGCCTGCAGTCATCTCCCTTCCCGACCTGCCAGTTTGGCTCTCGTCGTGGGCTGCGGATCGCGTACTCAAGTGGTGCCCTGCCTTTCGTTCACCAGCGGATATGGACTTCTCGGGCCCAACCACTCGAAGTGAGCTGGCTCCGCCGTTTACAACATGTTTTAGCTGCTGACTCTAATACGCAAGAAGATGTAAACTTAGTGGTGTAGTGCAAGAAGGTCCTCTTAAACTACTATGATGAAAGCTCCAGCTTACTTGTTTCAGCATCTTACCGAGCAAACATATTCTCAGCACAATTTTGGGCCTCAAGACAATATTCTTCATCCAACAATACAGATTCGTTAGGCTGGAGCAAGAAGCACGACACTTTTGCATAGCCTGACTGCAGAACCTGTTGCGCCTGCGGCAGTAGTAGCGGCGCGTTGGTAAGGGGTTTTGTATATGCATTCGATCCTACTAGTGAACAACATTGATTACAAATGGCGCCATGTAAGATGACTTTTATATTTAAAGAAAAACATTAAGACCCATCTCCTTCAATGTTGTGGGTTGCATGAACTTGTCAAATGGAGCTGTGCTAACCTTTATTTTTTTGTAATCACGAGGATATAGTGATGTGGACTCAATTGTTTTTTACACACACAGGTTGCACCCCGTCCTTCTGACATGTTTAGAGGTACGAAGAATATGCCCATACACAGCTGCAGTATCCAATAGCCCTTATCCTACTGATTGAGTGCGACTCTTCAAATCACAGCCCTGCAGGTGCGCACACATACTCTCGGCCTTGACGTTACATGCCTCCTCGTCTCTAAATTGAAACTTATTGTTTGGGTAAACATAATTGTTTTTAATTAATATTTTTATAGCCAAAAACCCGTCGAAATGTCGCATTTCTAGCATTTTTAGCTAAAGCGAATGTTTTCCATATTCCGCATTTTTACACATTTATGACCTCATAGAGACACGTGGGATTTTGGTATATGTCTCAGACTGGGCAGAAGCGCCTATCAAACGATCGCCCCCCCCCCCCCCCACCACCACTACCATGGGTGAGATATGTTGACAAGAATCACTGTTTTAGACTGGGTTTAAAGTATCATATTTTTTTCACATCCCATTCGTATTACAAACAATAGGGCAAAAGCCGTTTGGAAATGGCGGCCATTTTTGAAATCCCAGTTGGCGCCCAAACGCTTCCAGGATGAAAATTCGAACCAATACTTTCTGTATACCTGGACGTTTTAGTTTATCAAATGACACAAATGCATTGAAATGATATGACTCCTATCATAGCAAAATCTCAAAGGGTGACTGAGGTATGGGAAACGGCGTAATAACGATTGCCCCCCCCCATCATGGGGGGTACAAAGCACTGCTTGGATATATTAGGTTAATTATCATATTCCTGAACTCCCAGGTATTGAAAACATAGGTTTGGCCACCAAATTTGACTTCCAATGGTGCTCAGAACCAAAGATATAGATCAAAATCCTTTGGAAATGGCGGCCATTTTGAAATCCAAGATGGCGCCAAACGCTTTTCAGGAGGAAAATACGACCAATACTTTTCTGATACCTGGACGTTTATTAATGACATCAAAAAGCATCGAAATGATATGACTCCTATTATAGCAAAATCTCAAAGGGCGACTGAGGTATGGGAAACGGCGTAATAACGATCCCCCCCCCCCCTTCATCATGGGCGAGGGGTGGTACAAAGCACAGCTTGGATTTATTAGGTTAATTATCATATTCCTGAACTCCCAGGTATTGAAAACATAGGTTTGGCCACCAAATTTGACTTCCAATGTTGCTCAGAACCAAAGATATAAATCAAAATCCTTTGGAAATGGCGGCCATTTTGAAATCCAGGATGGCGGCCAAACGCTTTCAGAAAAAAATGCGATTAATACTTTTCTGATACTTGGATGTCTACTCTATCCAATGATACCAAAAAAAGCATCCTTAGCAAAAAAAAAAATGCAAATATACATAACATCCTACACTATATGGTTAAATACAAAACCGGTGCTGAAAGCCACAGATATTGATAACCCCAATGATGAAATCATTTGGAATAATGACTGCATTAAAAATTCTAAAGGTACACTGTTTTTCCATGACTGGATCAAAGCAAGTTTTGTTAAAATGTCAAGTCTGTATGATAACAATGGTGTTTTACTATCAATAACTGATATCGATGTGAAGGTCAGAAAAACTGGAGGTATAATTCTAGATTACTTCTCTTTACAGTCAACAATTCCAAAATACTGGAAGAAAAGGAAAAAGACTAAATCAGAGAATCATAATGATATAGGAATGACATATAATTCATTATCATTTAGTAGACATGAATACTTGAATCTCATTGGTTAACAGGCCAATTAATATATTTCCGAGAAGCACAATCCAATATGGCCCTTTTTGCAACTCACTGCTGTGTGTGATTGTGCAATGCAAAACATATTGATACAGTAATTTATTCCTATGTTCTTCATGTATAAATAAATTGGGAAATTCCCCTGTGTTTTGGAGAAATGGTGGCTACTGCCAGGAAGTCTTTCAAAGAGGTGAGTTAAATGTTTCCTCAGTCTACAGTGCAGTGCAGTGGGCAGGCATACTCTGCAGAATTCAACTACTGTGCAGCGCTTCTGACATGACAGCCTGGTCTAGGAGTTTGACTGCCTTGTTGGACATTGGGAAAGCTGGTCTACAAAAATTATGTTGTTGTTGATTTGTACTTTGTAGGCCTCCATAGATACTAGAGATAGGCCTAGACTAGGCCAGAGGCCTGTGGTCTAGGCCTCCTGAACCTGTTTTTAATTTAGTTGGAAAGCCAAATTTAGTGCTTGGCCATGACATGATCTACCTCTGGCTGCGCTATTCCAGATTTAGATCTGATCTACTTGAGGCTTACCACTTCAATATTCATGTCTACTAAATGATAAATTCGTTATCCCCTGTTTGTTCTACGCAATACGGAAAATACCTATGGTTGGGTGCTGTCACATTCGGCCTACGGCCTCATGTGATACAGCACCCAACCATAGGTATTTTACTATTTTTCCGTATTGCGTGAACAAACAGGGGATAACTAATAGTATTTTATTCAGCAGAAAAATGCAATAGTAAGTTTATGCGTTCTATATTGATTGCTAATCTATCGTTGAATCCAAGAGTCGAAGTGTTATGGGAAAGAAAATTTCCTAGTTTTGTTTTTGACTGGAAAAGTATTTGGAAAGATGCAGCGTGTGCTATTAAAGAAGCAAGACTAATAACTTTAAATTGGAAGATACTATGCAATATATATCCAACAAATATTCTTTTGGCAAAAATAGGTAAAAGAAAACACAATGAATGTGATAAGGTAAAGAAAAGGATTATATTGAACATTTTTTTCTTCTTTGTTAAAATGATTAATAAAATATATAGTCTAGGAGCTTGGCTAAGAAAGATAGGTATGCGCTTAATTTAGGAGAGGATTATAGCTCCACTGTTTTAGACTAATATGAAACCTAGGAACAACTTGTGATTGTGCCAAAATTGTTTCCGGGGCGAAAGGCCTGATTTTCGCAAATTCAAAATGGCCGCAAAAATCATTAAAAACCTACTTAAGCTATCTTAAGGGCTTAGCAACAAAGAAATAAATGTTGTTTGTAATAAAATGGTATGTTAAGATAAAAGCAACACGCAGACCATTAAAATGGTTTTTAAATTGTTAGCATGTTTCAAATCCAGATGGCGGGCCAATATGGCTGCCAAAACATTTGAAATCTCAAAATTGGCATATATTGACTCGTTCTTTGCCCATACAGTAATCAATCCAGCATGTCCAGTTTGTCAATCAATTATTAATAACATCTCAAGGCCACATCAAAGGTTATATTGACATTGAATATTGGTAATAATGCGTGACTCGATTAAGGTACTGAAGTTAAAAAGTAATAGAAAATTGCATTTTATACCACTATCATCTAGAAATACCGTACAACTAACTACATAAGCGTATGAAAGTAGAGGTTATAGAGCTACTGGCTACCATGACCCCCCTGCACCCCCTCCCCGGGGATTTTTGGAGATCACCATTTTGTGAAGCTTATGACCATAAGCAACTGAAATCAGGTTGTCTGCAAAAATCCCACCCTGGGTTAAAGGTGCGGGGCTTTTTTTCAAAATGGAGTGTGCCAAAATGCAACCAACCCCCCTTCGGGAGAGAAGTACCAACATGCCTAACACACACACAGAACATCCAGGCACTTGTTTTGTACCAAACGATGGCCTAGAGTCCTCCTCTTTCCATTGATACCAAAAACTGGAAGTACCAACATGCATAGCATACGTCACAATGACGTCATAAAGTTCGCATATTAGCAAAATTTGTCAATTTCCATAGACACACATAGGGGAAAATTCAATTTTTCGCCAAAAATGTTAGGGAATCTCCAATTTTCATGCGGTTATTTTGGGCCTCTACTTGATGGGAAATGACTCGTTTTATAAAACTGAGAGCAGTTTAGTGCTATAATAATGGTTTTGAGTCGTTAAAATTGGGCCGAAATATCAATTTTCCTCCACCCTATATTCAGTACATGTATTTTCATACTTTCCTCAACATAATGACGTCATAAGTGACGTCATAATGGGGTGTTGGCACTTATTTTGATACCAATGGAAAGAAGAAACTCTAATCTAGCCTGTTGGTACCAAATTTACAGGAATCGGAATGTCAGGTTACGAAAATCACGGGGGGGGGGGGTCGGGAGTTTTGTTATCCAAAAATGGCTTCAGGTAGACTATGGCAAGTCAAATGTGACAAATATATCGATGCCTTCCTAACCTTGGAAGATCCACTGATGTGCCAGAGTACTCGTATGAGAGATTTGGTTGAGGATGCATATCCAGAAATCCAATTATCAACAAGCCCTGATTTGGTACCATGCAGATGTGGCGAGCCAGAAATTCCTCCACAAGATGATCATGGGTTGATGTTGAAAAAAATGATGGCGCACTAGCATTTCAAGTGGCCATCAGGAGAGTTTGAGCTACAAGATTGTCTGACATATAGTAAGAGGAAGAATCCATCTTAATAAGAAGAAGACATAGATAGACTCCAAGAAGAGAAGGAAGGAAGAGAAATCAATTTCTGAATCAAAGGAGCTGCAATTTAAGCTCGTATACCACGGAAAAAGCATTGCTTAAAAGATTCGCCAATTGACTACCAAAGTGATATTAAAATTGGAAATTCTTTTATTAATCCAAACACATTGGGTCTCAAATGTGATCTAGCCAGAAGTAGGTACAATGTCTGGCTGCTTCACTGAATTATGCACGGTCCTTGTCTGTGCATTGTTGCACTAACATTGGCCAGACCAAGAGATGCCAGTGTCGATCTGCTTCCAGTAGACTCATTCTGCAAGGACAACCTTGATCGGCCGATTCTGGATCGCAATCAGCTGAGACACCGCCACCCCGCCCACTAAACCAGCCTCAGACGAAGACGCCTCCTAGGTCTCAATACCAATAGATCACCACTTGGTTGCCAGCAGTCTTGTCTTTTCCACAAGCCAACTCCACCGCCCAAACTCCTTAGAGACTATTCAAAGGGACCAGACTTGTCTAAGAAACTACATCTTACCTCAAGGCGGTCGCAGCCGGCCTCTGTCCAACCAGGGCTGCTCCATACCAGATACTTGCAGCTATGCTGCTTGCATGTATAGTTTTCCGCTGGAGCTGGCGAAGACACCCGCGACAACCGGCAAGGAGGAATCCAACGACGGGTCAAGCTTCTGGGCTGACCCTTCCCATAAGGGCAAGCATACTCCACACATTAGCAACACAGGGCAAGCGCCGTCGATCTCAGGGCATGCGGCATACATGGTAATGGGGAAAAGCCCCTTGGTGGGTGGGGGTTCAGGGTCAAGAGACCCCGGAATCTCTTGCGTTTAACATTTTTCGAAGAGTGCTTTCAGAGAGGGGTTTAGGTCCTTATCGTTGAAGCAATGAACATGCTGGAACGTTGCGGGGGTCAGAGCGGAGCCCCCAGAAGATCTTGGGTTTTAAGCATGTTTTCAGCCCATCCAGAGAGCTCTCGTTATCTCACATTATGAAGCAGATGAATATACTGCCCCTGGCGGGGTCCAGGGTTCGGGCATTGTGCCCCCTCCCCATCCCCCTCCCTATCACGCCACTGCTTCCGATGTGGCTCTTATAATGAGTGCAGTCCAAGGTGACTCCTAATAAAACATGATATCATCACTGTGCTCCAGGGACTCCTGGTACGGCCGCGCAGACGGAAGGCATACACCTGTGCCCCGGATGGATTGCGCGCTGATTGTTCTAAGGCCCTTGAGTCTCCCTTTGAAATCTGCATCCTGGTGGGGGCCCAAAAATTTTTCAAGATTGTCTTTCCAGAACAAAACGCACAGGCCCCGCACTCTCAGGCCGGTCGCTGGCACAGATGCCAAACAGGAAAGGCATGAGCACGCTCTTCCCGGGGCATTCGACCCCTGATCCCACATAGACCACAACCAAAAGCACTTGTGTGTTGAAGTACGTTAGTAATTTTCGACAACAACTTTATATGTTGACGCGTTTGGTTGCGTCGCTACGCGTACACTCCTTACCTCAGTGAAGCTCTCGCAGGCAGGCCAAATAGTAAGAAACTTGTTTGGCTCACTTAGTAAACATCCGTCAACCTCAAGACTCCGAAAACATGCGGTATTCAAGGTGATCAGTGATTTAAGGAGGCTGTGGTTGTTGTCTAGTGTATAGTAAATCATAGACCATTTTTCATAAAGCGACCCTCTATATATACACTTAAAATGCTAACACTTCATTTTTAAGTGTTTACTTTACCTACCTCAAACTAATCCACAGGTGCATGACAAGTATAAGTAATTAGTGACACCGGCATTTTTGCCTTTAAAGAAGCATTAAGTGTGTGTATACTCGGTGTGTCATTGTTTTGGTTGCCATTTTTTGAAATATGACGCCCTCTAGAAGGCAGGTTAAGCATGCCAAAAGGTGTTCAACCATTCTTGGTGTGTTTTTGGTCGACTAAGTAACTACACATAGTGCATGAAATTTGGATCAGCAAACAAGATTATAATGTCAAAAGGGCATTAAGTGAATATGGCCGCCATTTTTGAAAAAAAGCGCCCTCACTCTTTAACCCAGGAATGGTGAGTTTCTGGCAGACAAAACCTGATTTTGATAGCTATATGTACTAAGGTTTCAAAAATAGTGGTCCTCCCACAAATCCCCGGGGGGGTGCAGGGCTTTCGTTATGGGGCTCATGACCTATTATGTTGCCGTAACCCGCCCGCGTTATGATATTTTTTGCCCCGCTTTAGAGATGCTGAACCTTAACAGTTCATTATTTTGTATTTTAAAGAAAAATAATCAAGGTTTCTTCTTCTCTTTTGATTACAATCTTGTGATGGTTGAATTTAGTAGATTTTTAAAACCAAAGAATACTGCAAAATCATTTCTAAAGTGGTGTTTTTTACACATATTTGTGTAGTGAGCACGATGAAGATTGTGAAATAACTGTTACTACTGCAAAATTATGAGTAATGAATAATGAAAATTATAGTTGTTTGCCTCATTAGTGACTGTAACAAAATGTTACGTGGAAACATACATATGACTTTCATTGGCCTAATGTCATATATCATTTAAAACAGTTGGGGTTATCCTTAGGAACAACATGGGATATGTAGCAAAATTGATATCCTGGACCAAATTCCTGATTTTTGCCAAATTCAAAAATGGTGACAAAAACAATTAAAAAGCCTATTAAAAATTCTTAAGGTCCTTTTGAATAAAAACAATGATTTTTTTTCAATACAATTGAATGTTCAGATAAAAGCAACACACAGCTCATTTAAAAATGATAGTTCAATATGGTAACATTTTTCAAATGCAAGATTAAAGGGCCATGCGAGGGGGTAGGACATGGCAACCTAAGAGCAACAGAACGACATCAACTTCCGGCATAACCCGAGTGCTAGTCTTATTCAAAGACTTAACGGTAGGAGGGCGCTCTTACGCATATCGAACGGTCACACACAGACTTGACTAAAGGCTATAGGCCTTGGTCACGAATATTTAAATCTAAATGACCGTTATTGGAAATTGCACTGTTTTGCAGCGAGGTTAATCCACTAACCTCGACAGATTTTGACATCATTTTTTTTCTTAAATTATCATGATATTACTAAGATAATAATAATAATAATACACTGGCTTTTATAAAGCGCCATTTCATCAAGATCACAGCGCTGTTGTCTTTTGAGAGCTGATTTTGTAATGTCACCGAGACAGTGACTGCCATAGTAAATGCACATAACAATTCTCCAAATTACCGTTTGGAAATCCAAATGCCCAAATCGAATAGTTCGTGTCCTACCCACCCTGGGGCCATGGTCCAATCCCTAATAGCCCCGTCCACAGAACCCCAGATTTTACTGGAAGTGGTCGAGATTTTGTTATTTGAAGAAAGCTACAATTTTTTTTCATTTACCCTGCGAAATCTTGGTTTGGAAGTTTCTCCTTTTTGGTCGACCATGTAAATTTCACACAGTACGGTACCGTCGCGTCGTTAGCTCTCACATCTTTTCTAGTAGGCCTATAGGCTCATGCTAAGAGAGGCCGCCATATTTCAATATCTATGATAAACAATCCAAACGACTCCTTTGAGGAACTATTTTGCTTGCAGCATACTCTTTTACACTTGTATCATCTGAGCAATACGAAAATAAATATTGATTCCATCTGTCACTTCGTATTATGAAAGGACGTTTTATCTTGCACTCGTAGTTAGGTAAATGAATACATTTTCATAGTATAGAATGTTAAAAATTTAGACAGGTTCGATTATTATGTAGCAATTGTTCGTCTAATTTGGATACAATTAAAAATAGCAATCATGCATTGTCTTCAAGCTTTGTAATTGTTTATTTGAGCTTCTGCACCCACGATGTTAATTTTATAATCTATAAAGACGTAGAAAGGTGTCCTGGAGCAAGTAAAATTCAATCCGCCTTTCCTAAAATGTGGTGTTCCAGTAATAGCCATGGTTATTTGGCAAATCAACTAGCGCAATACTGTAAAACTCAGACTTAATCAAGTATTAAGACCCGCGGCAGGGAAGTAATTGATTAATGGCTCTTTCTGCATATGCCTTTTAAACCTGATTTACTCTTTATTACTCTTTCATAATCAAAAGGATTCGTCCATAAACAAGTCTTTTGTAGATGAACTACAGAATAAGTTAGGTTATCCTTGAATGTTTTAATAATAATTAAATATCATTTTTTACGAAAAAATAAGCTTTACGTTGTAAAATTTAAGGTGAGTAATATAGTAAAAGCAATTGTTTGTTTTGATCTTTTTGTCTTTTGAAATCAGTTTATTTGTTAATCTTTTGAATGACAAGCAATAAAACAAATTCTGTTATCAAAATTTAGATCATATGTGCATAAGGCATATTTGTTTGTAGTTCCTACTTTTCATATTTTATTTTGGCCTGTATTTTTTTTTTAAATTGGAAGATAGAGGTAGCAATCCCAGGCATTTTTATTGAGCTTTCGAACTCTCTGTTCAGATTATCTAAAATACACAAAACACACAATGCAACGATAAATAATAATTTAAAAAAAAATAATTATTAATAAAAGTTTTGGCCTTGCGAAAATCTCTAGACTAGTGAGCTTTTGGACCTCAACATTTTTTTGAAGTTAGCCCATAGTTAGTTCCAAAACCTCAATTCCGTGACCATTCTCTTGCTAGTAAGGTTTGATAATTGATTTGGCTTATATGAACCTATTACAAAAATATTAGCCCCCATGTCCCTTGCAAAAATCCCAGGATTTAGTACTAGAAGCCAAAATTTAAAAAATGGCTGCCAGAGCACCTATAATTATGTACACAGACACTTCTGACATTAATTTGTCATTACAGTGTCATTGTCACCCGAAAATCCAAGATGGCCGCCGGTGCCATCTTGAAAAATGTAGTTTTGGACCAGAGCATCTAAAATCGTTTATAAAGACACTTTTTCGGATAAGTCTATCACAACGATTTTGAATCATCGATTTTGACATTGCTTTGACATAACAACATCATTCTTACCCCAAAATCCAAGATGGCGGCCACCGGCGCCATCTTGAAAAAGTAAAATCTGAGCTTGAGCACTTAAAATCATGTAAAAGACACTTTTTAGGTAAGTCGACCCCAAGGATTCTGAATCTGACATTATTTAGTCGTTATTACATACATTTCGCCCAGAAATCAAAGATGATTATATGTGTTGTGGAGACTATTTTCAATATGGCTCCTATCGAAAAATGCCGGGATTTTTGCGAGGGACATGGGGCCTTTTTTTTTCTTCTAATAGGTCCACAGAAGCCAAATCAATCATCAAACCTTACTAGCCAGAGAATGGTCACGAAATTGAGGTTTTAGACCTAACTACCATGCAACACAAGCATGAAACCTACAGACATTTTCATAGATTAGTCCAAGAGAAATAGAAAATAGCCGAAATGTTTTTTTTCAGAATACGTTCCTAATGTTGTGAGGAGCAATTTTTCAAAAGTATAGTTTGCCCTATCAAACAGGGCCGCCGAGAGAAATTGCGGGCCCGGGGGAACCTTGGAGTTATGGGCCCCTTTACCAACTTCGTTTTCCAGAACCCCATACCCGTACCCGGGGATAGTTATACAGTGGCTGCGAATTAAGCGGCCATGGGGGGGGGGGAAAAAAAAAAAAAAAAAAAAAAAAAAAAAAAAAATTTTTGTTTGAATTATTAATTTTCATGGAGACGGCCCAGGGGGTGGGTGCGGGAGGGGGTGTCCTCCCGCGCGAAGCGCGGTACCCTTGGAATAGTAACTTTTTAAAGCACATTTTCTCATGAAAACTTGATAGAGATAAATAGAAATTCGTAAGTGTTGATAGAGGTATGATAAACGGTTTTTAAAAAGTGAAATATAGCTAATGGTTTTAGTTTAGTTTGAAATAATAATATATAACGTGCATGTTCATGGAGAGTTCATATATGAAGCGGCCGGGGGTGATTGCAGGCACGAAGGGCGAAACCCTTGCAATATTCACAGACTATTCACTTTCCAAAACACATTTTCTCATGTATTTTGGTTTGAAAACAATTTGAAATTGGAAAGTTGTCCACTTTATAATTCATGGCCAACCGTTTTATAAAACAAAATCTTAATTGTTTTGTGTAATTTCTCAAACCAAGAGAAACTGCAAGGGTTGAACTTTTATTGAAACAACAAATAAAAACAACCTGGTACCGGCAAACTTTTGAATAAGTAGCTTGACGCATATGTCTCAGCTAATGCCTGAAATTTAAGATCCAAAACTGTCATCCACTACCGTGCGAGATCATTTCGGGTTCCCCTGTAGTATTTTTTCTTCTCCCTTTCTTTTTTCCTCTTCTCCATTTTTTTCTCCAATTTTTTTTACGGGCCCCCTAGGACCCCGGGCCCGGGGTCAATTACCCCCTTTGACCCCCCTCTCGGCGGTACTGCTATCAAATAACGGTTCAAGGTCATAAGGGGGAAAGCTGCAGAATGTGTATAAACTGAAAAGATATATTTCAACAGTTTAAGTATAATTTTCTTGCATTGTTGTAGGGCTCATTAAAACAGGTTACTACAGGGTCTATATAGATGGAGTAACTGAGCATTTTGTTTTGCCATAATATGACCGTACAACATGTGGGAGTAATTAGGAATTAGTTTAATTAAAATCGATTTTTTTTTTACACTTTTACTCCACGATGACCTTGAAAAAATGTTGGCCTGTATTCCTAAAACAAAGGGTCAAAAGATAGGCAAACGATACATTTTCTTAATCGATGTGAGTAGAAGAATACAATAAGCAAAAGCACCCGCCTTGGAGGTGAAAAAAAATAAAACGGTGATGTGATATTTACATCATATCATAAATGGAGTCTTGGCTTTTGAATACGATTTACAGCATCCGATTCGGTTGTTGCAATCCAAAGATATGGCTAATATTCCGAGAGAGAGAGAGAGAGCGAGAGGGAGGGAGAGAGAGAGAGCGAGAGAGAGAGAGAGAGCGAGAGAGAGAGAGAAATACCAATTGTGCCACTTTTCACAGAATAAGATAACATAACACAATCGAATCATGCACGTTGATAGGACACGTTATTGATTCGAAAGAATTCATCCATCACACAGTTATAATGCTTGATCTTTTTTCTCATTACTTCATATCAATATTTCTTTTTCTCAGTAAATTGACTTCATAAATAAAGAACAAAAATACAGCACACTCAGCTAAATAGATATTAACATCATCAAACAATAATTAGTGCATATCTTGCTTAAATACATGTAATACATATTTTAAGAATTCTGGAAAAGGACGGAACTTCTGTTCTTGAAGCAAATTGAAAATACAATTAACCATAGTTCAGTACTAATTAAATTGAAATTACACATGGTTTTTTAAATGATAATTTAATTTTTTCGATGTGTAGTTGCGGGTTCTGAGGTAAAATGTTAAATCAATAAGCCCTATCAACCTATCAACATGATGCTCTTATTTTGTATCCCATTCTGTGAAAAGTGGCACAATTGGTATTTCACCCTCTCTTAGAATATTAGCAATAGCTCTGGCTTCCGACAACCAAATCGGATGCTGTAAACCGTATTGAAAGCCCAAGCCTTCATTTGTGATATGATGCAAATATTACGACAATATTTTATTTTTTCACCTCATATGAGGGCGCTTTTGCCTTGGCACCGTTTTTTTGTGGACACCCTGTAGAAGAGATGCCCGATTGTAATAGACCGTATTCAATATGACGTCAGCCACCAGACATGTTGGTGGACAAGATGCATACATTCCGGGACTACAATACATTAAGCTGTCAATCGATCCATGTTTAGCGATTGCACAGGGATCATTGACAGGTGAATGTATTGTAGTACTGGAATGCGTCTATCTTGTCCACCAACATGGCTGGCTATTGAATACGATCTATTTAACGGCAGGGCTTACAAACGCCTATGTTCTGTTCATCCATTATGAAATAGCGCCACCATCACGAAAATGAAACTTGACATGCGTGAACTGACGGAGCAGCTAGTGGGTGAGCTTTTATTGCTTTAATCATTCAACTAGATACAACTCAATCAATAAAGGAAGTTTTAGAACAAAAAATGAAGGAGAACATCTTACTTTTAGTCGGATAGAACTTGATAGAACGTGGCTACTAATTCAAATTTATTGCCAAAATTTACAGACACCCTTGGGCAATTTGAGTTACTGAGGTCACAAGGGGATTAACTTTTTAAAATGCTTCAATCAAAATTAAGAAATGTCCAAAGGAGTAAAAAAGTCAATTATGGTTCTGTTTCTGTAAGATGCCTAGGATGTATAGATCAAAATAGGTAAAAAGGTAAGCCATATTGTGTACAGGGTTTAAATTTTTAAAATGCTTCAATTCAAACAAGGGTGTAAGGGTGGCCTCATTATATTCATCTTGAAAAAAAATAAAAAGATATAGTTTGCTAAATCCACAGACTACATATTTAATGCTATGACATAAATATGGTTCAAGATGACATTGACGAAAGGGTTGCTTAAGTTTCAGCCATATTTATTCTCAAAGTGACATCTTAGATAAAGCAAACTATACATTTTCTGAATCCTTGAGTCAAGATTTTCATAACTTTATTGATGAACTTTGGAAATTTCAACCCTTGTTTGACCTGCGACCTCAACTCAAAGTGCCCAAGGGTACCAAGGTGGCACCCGGGTGGATTCTTAAATTTCTTTCAGCAATAAAATTTTATTAGTACGCATCTTCAATAAGGCCGCAATGATAAAGTGAATATCGCCTGTGACTATAATAATTTAGACCCTGAATGAATTGTCTGGGTCTATCGTCTAAAGGGTCGATCTATTCTGACTCATGTCACCCTTGAACCGTGTCATCAGCCTCGTCTTGGTCACCGTTGTCGCGGAAGAAATGCCGTTGTCCCCCAACATTGGACAGATTTGTCCAATAATATGCTAAAATAATTTATATATATTACCCAATAAATGGTAAATATTTACCCAACGTTGGCTGTTCACCTTTTAACACTTAAGTGCATAAGGGGGAGGGGAGGGAGGGTTCGGCCCTGATCATTTATTGCATATCCGCCATTTTGGATTTTGACAAATTTTCCTAGATTGTGTACATTTTGAAACTAAAGACGAATTTTGCTTCAATTTTTGGAGTCTCAAAGTAATCCTTATCCAATTATCTTTCATATAAACCAAATCAATGGCTTGTCTTCCACTTACTTTGTTTCTGATGACTATTTTTGTAAGCACCTGAAAAACAATACACTTCACGCCCGCCATCTTGAATTTTCAGCCATATTTTCATTAATTTGCTACTTTTTTGAAACCATGGATGATTTGTTCTTCAATTTGTTTAAGTCCAGAAGTAATTCTATGACAATTATCATTCATATTCATATATTCGACTTTTTTGAATAAATGATCGAGCCGTCTATGTACATGAAACCCTGTGGTACATTCAAGATTTCGTTTTTCAAGCGCCATTTTTTTATCGCTATATTGTTTTTGCCCAAAATCTTATGTAATTGTCTAAATATCGGTTGCGCATATTTTGGTGAAAAAAATTAAAATCGGCCATGGCGTTTTTATGCTAATAAGCTTAAATAAACATTATGGTGGTGCTATTCAAACTTGTTTTGCCCCTTAAATCGTATTGGAGTAACTTTTAAAAATTTTTATTTCAGAAAAGTCCTTTGGGAAAGTGGTTTTTCATTTTTGGGCGGGAGAATTTGGTACGCATCTTAAAAATTGGTTTTGGGACCGTCAATTTGATTCGGTACGACCGATTTTTATTTTTTCCTGTTATATGTGGCCGTGTTGATGTACACCATTAATGATCAGAGTTTTTCATTTTTGGGCGGGAGAATTTGGTACGCGTCTTAAAAATAGTTTGGGACCGTCAATTGGATTCGGTACTATCGATTTGTATTTTTTCCTGTTATATGTGGTCGTGTTGATGTACACCATTTATGTAACTCTATGACCATTAATGATCAGAGTTTGGGTAAAAAAATCAAACGGCAGAGTGCAAAAGACCTTATGCACTTAAGTGTAAATGCATATGTTGGATAAAATGTTAACCAATCGTTATGAGAGTGATAAGGGGGTGGTTGCTACTCACCCCCTCTGAATTTAACTATAAATCACTGTTTTGATGTGGGTGAATAGCTACATAATTATGCCATCTCTATATTTGAATACATCAGAAAATCAAGAAAACCACGAAGTTGGCTTTCTTGGCGAAATTGCGAAATAATTAGTGATATTGTGTACTTACAGAAGAAGATGAAAACCAGCCGGGATAATAGCATTTACACATTTACTGTACAAAAGAATAGGATTAGATGGTTACCAACATCATACTGCATGATTTCTATCGGCTACACTACCCTCGGGAAGGTAGTATATACCTCAGGGTTTGTTTTTCGAGGTCACCTGAGCGACCTCGGCTATTTCATCGATTTTCATGAAATATTTTTACCTTATAAAATAATCAACTTATTACTATTAATTTTCAGGTATTGGTGTAGTTGTATATTGAGATACAATCTCAAAATTAGAACAAAATAATTTCAGTTTTAAACCACCTAAAATCTTTAATTTAAATCTTTAAAATTCTTTAATTTTCTGCCAAGTCTCTGCCAAGCCTGGATGGGCAATAGGGATTGGTTAAAATGGGTGCAATGGATAAATAATGAGTAACAAAAGGGAGAGATATGTAAAATAATCGAGAAGGACATGCAAAATTACTCCCACTACGGTGAGTGGGAGGTATATGAAAAGGGTAATAGACATTGGAAAATGGAAGGGATTACTTTTTCTACTCAAGGTAATCTGTTCTTTTGGAGTCTTAAAGTAACCCTTATCCAATTAATTTTCATATAAAACACGTCAATAGCTTGTCTTCCACTTACTTTGTTTCTGATGACTATTTTGTAAGCACCTGAAACACAATACACAAACCAATATTTTCAGCCATATTTTCATTAATTTGCTACTTTTGTTGCATTTTTGAAACCATGGATGATTTTTTCTTCAATTTGTTTAAGTCCAGAAGTAATTCTATGACAATTATCATTCATATTAAAATACAAATTAAATGCTTCTCTTCGACTTTTTTGAATAAATGATCGAGCCGTCTATGTACACGAATCCCTCTGGTGCATCCAAGATTTCGTTTTCAAGCGCCATTTTTAACGCTATATTGTTTTTACCCAAAATTTTATGTAATTGTCTAAATATCAGTTGCGCATATTTTGGTGGAAAAAATTCAAATCGGCCATGGCGTTTTTATGCTAATTAACTTAAATAAACATTATGGTGGTGCTATTCAAAACTTGTTTTGCCCCTTAAATCGTATTGGAGTAACTTTTTAAAATTTTTATTTCAGCAATGGAAAAGCATTGATGTGCTCCTATCGTGTGAGCCAAATTTTATGGGAAAAGTCCTTTGGGAAAGTGGTTTTTCATTTTTGGGCGGGAGAATTTGGTACGCATCTTAAAAATTGGTTTTGGGACCGTCAATTTGATTCGGTACGACCGATTTTTATTTTTTCCTGTTATATATGGCCGTGTTGATGTACACCATTAATGATCAGAGTTTGGGTAAAATAATCAAACGGCAGAGTGCAAAAGACATTATGTACATAAAAATGCATATGTTGGATAAAATGTTAACCAATCGTTATGAGAGTGATAAGGGGGTGGTTGCTACTCACCCCCTCTGAATTTAACTATAAATCACTGTTTTGATGTGGGTGTATAGCTACATAATTAAGCCATCTCTATTTGAAAACATCAGAAAATCAAGAAAACCACGAAAATCAAGTTGGCTTTCTTTGGCGAAATTGCGAAATAATTAGTGATATTGTGTGCTTACAGAAGAAGATGAAAATCAGCCGGGATAATAGCATTTACACATTTACTGTACAAAAGAATAGGATTAGATGGTTACCAACATCATACTGCATGATTTCTATCGGCTACACTACCCTCGGGGAGATGAGTTGACATGTGACGTCAACTCCCGGCAACGAACAAAGCACTGCCCGGCAGTATGCATGAGCATCTGCAGGGCTTGTGCTTTTAAAATTCGCGCTCAATCAGGCGTGATAAGGCTATTGAATGATGTAACTGTATGGGCATATTCTTCGCACCTCTAACATGTCAGTAGACCAGGTGCTAACTTTTGTTTGTAAACATTGATGTCACCTCATCTATACCTCAGGGTTTGTTTTTCGAGATCACCTGAACGACCTCGGCTATTTCATTCGATTTTCATGAAATATTTTTACCTTATTAAATAATCAACTTATTACTATTAATTTTGAGGTATTGGTGTAGGTGTATATATCTCAGAATTAGAACAAAATAATTACAGTTTTAAACCACCTAAAATCGTTAATTTAAATCTTTAAATTTTTTTTCAATTTTCTGCCAAGTCTCTGCCAAGCCTGGATGGGCAATAGGGATTGGTTAAAATGGGTGCAATGGATAAATAATGAGTAACGAAACGGAGAGATATGTAAAATAATCGAGAAGGACATGCAAAATTACTCCCACTACGGTGAGTGGGAGGTATATGAAAAGGGTGATAGACATTGGAAAATGGAAGGGATTACTTTTTCTACTCAAGGTAATCTTCAGTGAAAGGGATCAGTATAGCTCAGTATTAGGTTGTAAAATTTGAAAAATAAAGTTGCTATTAACATCGAATTTTAAACACATCATGATCACTCAGTAGTAATGATTGAAGCATATGGGAGACTGAAGTAATTATAGCCCTCTTTTTGCCATTTTTTATGTCGGGCATATCTTGGCATAAGCAGTTGTAATCAAGGAGATTACGCTGACAACTGGGCGCCACATAGCACACCAGAGTTTACAGGACAGTCCATTGTTCTCTGACAACAGGGAATTACCCTATCGGAATAGACTGTAGCGAGGTGTTTGTCGTGTCGTGGCTCATCTGCCCCGCGTCTTTCAGATGCAACTATGGGGAGAGCTGATTTTTCACGGTCCTACTCTATAAAGACACATGGGCCATAATTACCCCGGGACCATGATTACCTGTCTCCCCTAAGTCTAAAGTTTAACCTACACGTGTGAATATTATTTTAAGATTCAGTTTAGTTAATATTTGTGTATGTTTTTTAAAGTTCACAAAAAAATTGAAAGGAAAGAAATTTTAACCGGAAGTGGGACTTTTAAACAAATTTACATTTTGAAAACCTAAACAAATTAATATCAGTCATTTTTAAGTTTAGCAAAATGTAAATTTTAAAAAATAAATGTCATTATCACACAAAATAAAAAATGTTAAAACCTTGTAATCCTGAGCTCGCGAATTTTATCAATAAAGCAAATCCCATACCGGAAATGTTCCAATGGGTCAGGGTCAATCTCGCTTGACTGAAGTGCAAAAGTGATCTTTAAATTGGCGTGCTTATTACTAACCTAGTGTTACGACGTTTTATTAGTTTTCACGCTGATTATCTGCAGGCTGTACCTGGTTATTACTCAGAAATTCATTGTATTTGTGCGCCAAGTAACAATAGTAAGATCCTCATCCCCTGCAAAATGTATTGCGTAAAGCTTTGGCAAGTAAATACAAACTAAAGTCAGGTAAGCATTGAGAAGAAGGGCCATACATAACGTAGCCACTTTCTGCATCACGGCTACAGCCGTAGAATACACGGGCACCGCTGCCATACAAACGATGAGTGTTGAATACACGCTGATAGCGATGAACTTCGACTCATTGTAATTGCTTGGTACCTTTCGCGCTCTGAAGGCAAAATAGCAGCAAGCGATAATGAGAATAAGGTTGTAGACACACGACGCCAAAAATCCGTAGCCAAATTTGCAATAGATTTCCAAGTATGGTTTCCTCTGAGCTGGAAACAGGAACTCTGGGACAGTTGGTGCAAAGACAGCAGAGAAGCATGCTATTATTATCTGAAATAGTCAAAATAAAAACAAAAATATTGTGTTATTGATGACGGATGGTACAAGAAATTGTATGGAAGTCATAAAATAGAAAGTCATAAAAAGATACATAATCACAGATTTGATATTGAGACGACGACAAAGTCATCAAAAATATAAATAATGAAAGGATTATTAAGACACAGGCAAATCATACTGTCCTACCGCAACAAAGTACAAAAAGCAATATTTGAAGGCCGTATTTGATCATAGATCTTGTAAGAAATGGATAACCGTAACCCCACCATAACCCTATAGACATAGCACACAGAATTTGGTATTCATTTGATTCCAAATTATGCAAAATTTCCTTCATTGCAAAAGTATCATTGCATCATGTCTGCATTAAGGGGGGGGGGGTGCGTATGTTTCTATGCGCGGTTAGTGCAAAGGGGGGGGGGTGAATTTAGTATTCTACCAACACTTAAATTCGGCAACCTTTGTTTCATTCCGCTAACGTTGCCGAATTCGTAGGATGTTGGCAGAATACTAAATTCTTTCCCAAACTGGTATGCTTGCAAGGATGAGATTACAATTACTCTGCGTTTCACTATTCCTGATACCATTGATGCTGATCTGGTGCTTAGAGGCAAAACCAAAATAGCATTAAAATACCATTTTTACAGTCCACTTTTTGGCGCTTATGATTCGATTTGGTAAACTGATATCATGAACAAGCTTTACGCTTTGGCATTGGCTGTACATAATATTTTGTAACATTTAATAATAACATTTGCCAAGATTTAAAATATGCAAACCAATCAAAAATCTGCCTCATGCTCATGGTTTGACGTGTAAATTTCTGCAACATTGCAAAGATGTCCACACAGGATTACAAACACAACAGAATACTTCAACCTTTTGAGAAAAAAAATCATATAACAAAGAACAAATTTTGAAAAAATATTAGGTTTTGGCCTAATTATATATTGTGGTTTTGGTGCCGGTGTGAAAGCAGATATAGTCCGCCGGAAGCCACAGTCCGGGCTCCATAGACGATAACGGAATAAAGCGTGAAACTAATGTTGCGTGAAGAGTCAACTGAATCGAGTGCCCTATTCTTTACCTTTGTAGCCAGACTATGAGTACGGCGGATTTTAATTACTTCTAATGCATAATGATCTCTCGTTCGATGAAAAGGTAAAATCCAATTATAACAAACCTTTGAGATTTGGTTGTTAAAGTGGCGATTTCATATCAAATAGAAAAAAAAGCAACAGATAAAAAAAAGTTGTGCTGAAATCTTAGAATTAATATTTACCTAGTCTTCGTCTGTTACAAGAATCAATTTATGACGTGTAACTTATTTTCATAACAGCCTAATTTGTGATTTTATTTACCTGGAAAAATATCACCAAAGTCATAAGCACAAGTTGTTGCTTGGGGCCAACATAACGTGGTCTGCGTACCGATTTGCGGCCAGCATGGAATATTCTCCATATTCGATTGACTTTAAGAAGTGTCGGAGCAAAGGAAAGACTAAAGCATATTGAGATACAAATTTCTGACAGAATACATGTTGCTGATATTGGTTTTTGTATAAAGAGAATTGAGGCAACACAAGATAATGCTAATCCAATGATGTTTACACTGCTGAGTTCCCTACTGGTTGATTTGATAAGAGCGTGGTGTCGATAGTACCATATTCCCATTTCAGCAAATATGCTAAGAATAATACCAAATGAAGCCAATACTACAATGACGACTATGACTGGCTCGGTGAAATTAACAGATTCTGGTCGTATAGCTACACATTCAGTATATTTCGTGTTGGGCCAATGTGTTTTAGGACATGCAAAACATTGGCTTCCGTTAACAACGACAGAATGTTCTGAACATTTTTGGCAACCCCAACAACATTTTTTCTTCAACGGTACGGGGAAATAGCCTGGATCGCAATTTTCTACACAGATTGACTTTGGCGTCTCTTGATAATCGATACCCCAACTAATGTTTTCCACATTGATTGATAACCTAGCATTGTCAGTCGTCGGATCCCAAATGCCTACATCAATCAATTCATATTTGCCACGTGCATTGCGTAGATTCTGCAAAATATACTTCCCAGATGTATCTCCATTCTCGTCGAATTTGAACTCTCCGTCACCTCCTATGAAAGAGGTATTTAGAAGAAACTTCACAAGTTGTGACCCGTTAACTGCTTCGGTACAGATGACATTTCCATCACAAGTGCTCCTAATGCTATCTTGTAAAGCATGAGCAAAAGCAAAGACTGCATTCATTACTAGAGTTTCAAATTCTGGTTGCGGTATTGGACACGATGACCAATCATCCCGTGAGCAATTGTTCATTTTAACCATCTCCCAAAACAGGTTTCCATACCAATGACTGGCAAGTTCCAGATGTTCTGGTAAACGTCGATAGTATTCGGCAAATCCTATATCAGGGTGACTGTAAGGTCTCACAAATATTCCTCCATTGGCAACAGTGTCATACCCTTCAAATGCAAGTTCCTCGGGATATCCCCATCCATCACTTCCAATAAACGTAAAATGTCGTTCTATACCAGATTCTTTTACAGCACGGAGTACTGTATTTGCAGGGCGTCTCAGGGCAAATACAACAATGACGTTAACTTTGTCGTTTTCATGAAGTTTATCCGCAATATCCTGCAGCTCATCCGCAGAAGGTAGACTTGGAACGGGGAGGTTTATGGCAATACAAATGTCTAAATCTTGTGCAATTATGCGCAATTGCCGTGCTGCATGAACGCCATATGAATCCACAGAATAAAAACAGAGCTATGTATTTCCACTTGAAGTACGTTAAGATATCTGCGATGGCACCGACTTGAAATTTATCTGGTGGCACAGACCGAAAAAAATACGGAAACCGGTCTGAATCACTGAGCTCATCACTTGTAGCTGTATAAGATAGCATAGGTACCTTATAGACACTGGCAGCCTTTGCTACAAATAGGCTTGTAGTGCTCCTAGATGGGCCGACAACACCGAAGATATTTCCGTAGGCGTTATGTCCTCGATCATACTCTGGGCAGACCTGTCTATAATCCACATTCCCTGATGGACTTGCCATAGTTATCATTGACCACAAAGAAATATCTTCGTCAGCACAATTATTCCTGAGTTCATATCCAAGTGTTATGTTAGGAAGAAGATCGTCTCTTTGGTTTATCAGTTCTATTGCGTAAACCATGCTTTCAGCCATGCTTACCGAGGAACTCCGAAGTGTGCCATCACATGGTGAAACTTCAGTAAAATATATAGGAAAGATACCACCCAAAACCACTGTTCCCGGACTGAAATGAACCTCACAAGCTCGCTTGGGTATATTTGTTGAAATAGGAACGACAAAAATACAGAAATATAACGCCAAATTTAATACTCTGCTCTCCATCGTACTCTAGCAATTAAGCAACACTGATTTCTTATCACTAAAAGAAAGCACTGTACTTTAATTTTGAAAATGTATCTCTTGTATACAGTATATGGTCAAATTGAAAGCACCAGCAATTATATACGGTTAAGTTAATTTCATTGGTTTCAAGTTAATTTATTAAACGTTGGAAAGGTCTTGCAAAATGGAACAGAATGAAGTTATCATTTGCAAATGGGCAGAGGGTCGATATTAATTAACCCATACCTTAACTTCCTTTTTGTACACTACATGTTTCTATTGTAAACTTTAAATCCAGTGAAATTAAACACAAAATCGTTACAGATGATATACCTGACATAGCGCTGTTGTTATTTATTAGAACTATGTCTCTAATGTCTTTTATATCACCTACGGCTTTGACAAGTTTGGTAAATTATTAGGCTTGTAATTTGCGCAGTCCTTGAGACATGGATTCGGATTTTTGCTTAAAAGTAATTAATTGTACTAATTTTACGGCCCATGAATCCATGGGTAAATACGTTTGAGCACCAATCAGGTCCTGCTTATACAGGTTCAGGATAAAAGGAGATCAAAATGCTTGTTTACATACATATCTTCGTTAAAGCGATTTGATTCTTTTTACGTATAGATCCAAATAGGAACATTTACAAGATCTAGTAATTCTGGTGCTGCAATCAAATGTTTAGAGAAAAAACGCATTTAAAATTCAGCTGAAAACTATTTTATTATAGTGTACTTTTTCAAATACATGTAGAATTCTGAAAGCACATACAACAGTATGTGATGCTGCTGAAGAAATGTATATATTTGTAGTCACGATAATGAATACGATATACTGCAAAAACAGTGAATAGAAATTTGCCTTTCTAAAAACTATTTCCATCATATTTTAAACATCTAAATATTCTGCCTAAATATGTTTAATATTTAAACACTTTACCTAAGCATGTTTGGAATCTTAACAGGTCTAATCATTAGTCGGTAGGTGTTTAAGCATTTGACGCCGTGTTTATAGATTTTAAATGTACCTAAATACTACTTTACACAATGTTTCTAAACACCGTTTGTATATACAATGTAAATGTGGTCAAATTATCTGATAACCCCGGTCTTGGGGTGGCTGCAATCCCCGGGGGGGGGGGGGGGGCACTCACTTATGAAATGGATATGGGTGTGAGGCTCGCGCTTCCAAACCCTGGGGCATTTGGATGAGAGACAGCCAAGAAGCCCCAAAATAAGGGCTTTCAGAGTGACAAATTGGCAACATTTTCGAAAAAATGGGGTCTTTGGGTGAGAATTTTGCGAAATTTTCTAAAAAATGGATTTCGGGTCAAAATTTTCTCCAAAAATAGGGTCTTTGGGTGACAGTGGTAAAATTTTCACAAAATATGGGGTCTTTGGGTGAAATTTAAAAAAAAATATGAGGTCTTTGGGTGACAACGATGCTGAAAAGAGGGGTCTTAACAGCCTTACATACGCGTGGCTTTCAAGATGGGAGTGCCCCCCCCCTCCCCGGGCTTCAACCAAGGTTATTCGCGTCGCAAAACAAGCGCTTAGCTAAACCACCACAGCTATTTGTTTTACAATTGTTTGCGCTTTTTTTAATTTACAATATGCACCAAATTACTTTTGCTGTGGGTAGGGTTGTTTACAAATATGCACCAAACTAATTTTGCCGTTGGCAGGGAAGTTCCAATTTAAGCGCTTTGCGAGACCTCGAAGATTCATTTTGTTCCTATCGGAAAAATAGAACTTACTACAATGTACTCTGTAAGTCAAACACGTATTTGCTTCCATACTTAACTCAGATAAACCTTCCATCAAATTTCTCTTCTTTGTACTAATTTGGCTACAATGGAATATCGTACGGACAGTAATGACTAATATACCCAATTTCGTCCTTTTTAGGTTACTTCTGGCCTAATCATTTGCAGGATATGTTAGATTACTTGTTACAGACATGAAAAAATGTGATCTTTGATGATTTTGTTTTCGATTTTCTGTTGTAGCCAATCACTGATAGTGCCTTTATTGCAAGATCAAGCTTGTTGTTTTTATTACCTTTTGACACAAATTTTGTGAAAGGAATCGCATTTGCCAATAGATCCATACAGCAAAAAAATATCTTCCCGCAGAGCCGTCTGGATTATATTTACAGCATACAGCATGGTTTTCAACGAAATATACAAGGAACAATGGGTAAAACTCCAAATCTAATGGATAACGACTTAGAATCCAGTTATGATAATTTTCTAAGCAGCTTCTTCATAAAGACTGTTGTATTTTCATGGCTTGTCTAGATCCCCAGTCATTTGTGCATTAATTGCCCTGACCCACCATTCTAAAAGTTATAATAATAAATTTATTAGTTAAAGGAGAAAGAAAAATTATACGTGTTGTAGAGGAAATGCCATATGCTAACATTTCCATACAGTACCATATTATTATAACAATAACACAACTGACCCTAAATTGTAAATTGACATGAGTGTTTTTATATTTGTTAAAAACTTAAAATATTGCAGCGCAATCAATAACAACTTAACGAGATTGGGTGAAGAGAATAAGTGATGACTATGATGACTATAAACCACAGATTTATAAACAGATGCTATAAACAAATATATTTACGCTACGAACATTGTATTTTTTCCCATTATTCACAAAAATCACATTCCTTTTCTAAAAATGACGTCGTTATCTCATATGAAAGAGAACTTGGCAATTACGGAAGTATAAAAATAGTCTAAAAATGATATTTTTTTTATTAAATGAGGTTAAAATTTCAAATAGGAATCTAAACAAAAATGTTCATATGTTTATATGAACATATATATGTTTATGAGTTGTTTTGTTATACAATTGTTTTTACCTCGGCCCATCACGACGTTATGGGTTTAGGTTACATGTTATTCGAATCGTGTAGTTTTTTTAAAAAGATCCAAATGTCACATCAAGAAAATTTAAAATGTGAGAAACATATTGTATCAGTACGTCATTAGTATTGAAAAAGAGTTCTACAGGGTGTCTCAGAAAGAACATTACCCTCCAGAAACAGCCATATTTACTTACTTAATCAATTCTTATCCTTGTTTTAGCTTTATATTATGAAAATATGTACTCTTTTTAACATTTGGTGAAAACAAGAAAGAAAACGGTGAAAAAATAAACAAACAATGACTATTTCCCTAAAAATTATGCAAACCTATTTTATCCACGGCAAGCATTAGCAGAGGAAACCATGGATGCAAATATCTCCAACATAAAAATGTTTAAGACCCTCCTGGCCAATAATACTCTCAAATTCCAAGGTTCATTGCTGGTTCTAGAGTTTATTGTTCATTTCTCTCGGCACTGCAGCATTATTTACGGCTGATTATCCTGTTTTTTGACGACCATATCTCTCTCCTTGCATCTTTTTAGAGTCTTGCAATGTTCCAGAATTTTTTCTCTGTTCCCTTTGATTGCCATCTTACTGGGAACCCTACTTGAGGGAAACTTTACCCATTCACGATGAACGATGGTCCTTTAACCCAAGAGCAGTTCAGTAGAATATGCCATTGTAGGACTCACGCCCAATGCCATTATTTGAAAGTGCGCTTTTACCAAATTCATATTTGTATTACGATAGGAGATGGGTCCAGGTGAAGGGATTTAGGTCACTTCATTCTAAAGAACAAATTAAGTGCATGTTTCAAGTACTTTTTAAGCATTACATGTTAACAAATTAATTAAATCTGAGGAGTTATATGTGCTCAAATCCATAAGAATTACAATGTACATGTTTCTCTGCTATCGCAAGCCGTGGACAAAGTAGGTTTGCATCATTTTTTGGGAAATAGTCATTGTTTGGTTATTTTTCACCGTTTTCTTTCTTGTTTTCACCATATGTTCAAAAAAGTACATATTTTCATAATATAAAGCTAAACCGAGGTAAAGAATTGATTAAGTAAGCAAAAATGGCCGTTTCTGGATGGTAACGTTCTTTCTGAGACACCCTGTAGTTTACGAGTACACTGTAAAAACAGCTTTAGAAACGTGGTGCAAATCAGTGTTTGGGTATTGAACATCTTCAAACACTTGGCGTAAAATGACTAAACACCTACCATCAAATGAAATGTTTAGATATAAGATGCTTAGATATTAATCAGATATTTCAAAATATTTAGAAACGTGGTGCAAAAAGTGTCTAGAAAGGTCTTTAGATTCTAATCACTTTTTTACAGTGTATGGTTAACATAATTTTGTAGTGAGTCATTACCAAGCGTGATGTAAAAAAACCCTGAAGTGGTGATTTTTTTCTGCTAATATGATCAAAATTTACCCCAAAATGTTAAAATACGCATATCAAAGGAATTTTTAGCAGGTTCCTTTAAAATCGTAGGTTCAGGATTCATTTTAAACTGGAAAGACCTTGACATAATAGTACTTGTACCCCCAAAATGATCTAAATTTAACTCAAAATTACTCAACTTAAAATCGTTTAACGAAAAACATTGGCCATTTTCATTTTGTATATTTGGAAGCAAGCGAATTCGTATGTACATACCATCGGCTACAATAATGAATAAAATGACCCAATTTCCTTCACACATTTGGTAAAATAAATAATTTTAAAGTATCCGACAAAGCATGTTCCATAATGCTTGTTTAGCCTAATTTACTGATGACAATTAACACTCATCATCATCATCATCATCATCATCATCATCATCATCATCATCGTCATCGTCATCGTCATCGTCATCGTCATCATCATCATCGTCATCGTCATCGTCGTCGTCGTCGTTGTCGTCGTAATGTATAATTACTCATAATTGCAGGCGGTGGCGGCCAAGCTTCATTCGTAACGCAAAACTGCCTAACGAGTCATTGGACGAGCCTGAACAGTGACCGAAAGTTGAAGTCACTGTGCGCGTTTATAAATAGATCAGTGAGTGGCCAGTGGGAATTCCCGTACGGAGACGCGGCCGATCTAAATTACCTTGTTTTAGTCGGCGGTGCATAATTGTGCTGCAAAACTATCATCAAATCTTTTTTTTTAAAGACCGGACACGAGAGGATTGCTACATGCAGGTCAACGAATCATTCTACGGTGGTGCATAGGCTACCTGGTACATGGTCCGCAGCCCCGTCCGCAGCTATAAATAGCGGTGACCCTGCGATTGCACATGGGGTCAAGCGAGCCTCGTTCAAAATGGATCCCGTTTGTACCGTTATTCATACAAAAACAAATACTTACACTGGAGTTGATTCTTCAACTCCAACGGATTTTGAGTGGAAAAATATTGATATTAAACATATTTTTGACTTTAGAATATTTGTCAAGTTTTAGTGATTACGTGCTAAACCTATGGGAACGGCAAAAACGACGCTATCTTGGCCGCCCCCCCCCTGCATAATTGCAAGAAAAAAGTAAGGGAAACCGTGAATTTACGGGAAATATGCTGCTAGTTGGGAATTTTAACGCTCTACGCTTAATTAGTTTATGTTTTCAGTGTAACATTACTAGATCAGATATCAATGCATTTTGAAATTGAATGTATTTTACAATGTTGTTGCTTAATTGTCATTCCACAAATTCCATTTTATTTTCAGTTTTTGGTCAGTTCTAATATCAAATATACAACAAAACAAAAAGCTAACATATAAATGAAGAAATCAAGGATGTCTCCCTTATTACAACCACGAATGCAATTATAAGGTCTAAAAAGAAAACCCAAAAGCAAATATTTATTAGCCATTACACTCCAGGCATATAAATTGGTAGCCATCTAAGATAACTTAAAGGGTGTGAGTAAACGAATTAGTTTTAAACGTATGAAATTGTGTTATTTTTTTTTCGAATAAAGCAGTTTAACCAAGAAAGCGGAAAATTATAGAATACAATGCATAACACATCAAAGAGTGAATTTTTATAAACTCACCATATTTGAAAAACAATTGGCAAAACACGAACTTAAACTTTACAAATACACTAAATTGCCTTTCTGTGATGATATAAATATCACATTTATTCAGTTTGAAATAGATGGGTAACTTAAAAGGGATTAAAAAGTTGAAAAAAATAAAAACATCAAACAAGCAGTCCCATAGTATCGCATGTTATAGGGATTGTTCCCCGGATGGAATATAACAAATAATCTCTATACATTAAGATGTTCCGTTCTCAAATCTGTTTCTTGGCAGCAAGCGAAAAACCAACTAAAACAAACATACCGACAGATCGAAATAAGAATAAATAAATAGCTTAAATGTACTTGCTTTGTATTTTTCTAATAAACTAAATCAGTAAATACCTTAAATGTAATCGCATTTGTATTTTTATTTATTGTAATTAATTAACTATACGAACCTGCAAAAAAACTCCAATTGTCGTCAAAAAAAGTTGATGTTTCGGACCGACAAAACTTGGACTTTTTACAGATTTCTTAGCAGCATCAAAAATCCTCCAAATTCGTGCAACTTTGAGTAAGATTGGTGTAAAACTGACTGTAAAGCACAGAGAAATTGTCATCTCTGTTGAAATGCACATTAAATAATTCGGATGAATGGTTAAACAGTACGAGCTGACGAAAGCAAGAATTAGACCCACCAGATTGACAGTGCTCAGTTCTCTACTAGTTGCCTTGATCAGTTGATGATGCCGGTAATACCATATTCCGATGATGGCTAAAAGACATAAGCCTAGGCCTAAGACAGCAAACGTCAGAATAGGAATGAGTACAGGGCTGTTCAATCGCATATAACTTGGTTGAATTGTCCGGCAAGATGTATACTCTTCATTTGGCCATTCTGATCGTGGACATTCCACGCATTCCGAACCATTTGCAACGAATGCGTGATCTGGACATCGTTGGCAACCCAGACAGCATTTCTGTTTTAGAGGAACTGAAATGTAACCGCGATCACAATCTTCAATGCAGACGGACCTGGGTGGTTCATCGTTCTGTAACCATTGCATTTGTTGCTCGTCTAGAATTAATCGCGATCCAGATCGATACGGATCCCAAATGCCCACATCAACCAACTGATATTCACCGTCCAGCAGCTGCATGTTTCTAATGATGTACTTACCAGCAGTTTCTCCATTTTCATCAAAGGAAAAACGAGAACCATCGCTCTGTTTGAATGAAACGTTTAACAGATGTTCTAAAAATATTTCACCGTTAAAAACTTCATTACATACATTATCTTCGTTGCAGTAGGATCGAATCACTGAATGAGCAGCATTGGCCAATGAAAAGACACCATTTTGAATCAATGTTTCCAAGTGAGGTCCAGGGATTGGACATGCAGCCCAATCAGTGCAATTGTTTTCTTCAGCAATGCCTTTTATAAAGGTTTTGTACCACTGACTTGTCGTTTGTTTATAGGGGAGACCTTTGAAGTAGTGACGGGTGGCTTCTTCACCAGGATTGAAGAGACGAATAAAGATCCCACCGTGTGTAATTGGTCCGTATCCATCTCTAGCCATATAAACTCCAATCCCATCCCCGCTAATTATTGTCAAACGCCTGGAAATAAGAGAAATCGCCTCCAAAACAGCATATGATGCGCGACGGGCTCCAAACAAAACGATCACATTCACTTTATTGTATTCTCTTAATGTATCTCCAATTTCTTTTAGTTCTCCTGGAGTAGGCGAACTAGCAACCGGCATATTGATGGCAAGACATATTCCATACTCTTCCGATAGGGTTTGTATTTGTCGCGCTCCATGGATACCATATGTGTCTATGGAATAGAACAAAGCTACGTATTTCCAGTCGAAATGAAGCAACAAATCCACGATGGCACCAACCTGGAATTTGTCAGGTGGCACAGTGCGAAGAAAGTAAGGAAAGCGCTCTGCATTACTTAGTTCATCACTGGTAGCAATGTAAGAGATAACTGGTACTTGGGTTATCCCGCCAACCTTTGCTGCAAATAAACTCGTTGAACTAGCGGAAGGCCCAACGACACCGATGATTCTACCGATATTGTGTCGTTCGTAATCAGGACAGGCATCTTGGTAATCCAAAGCTCCCCCTGGTGTAGTCATGGTCATCATTGTCCATAGCGTGATATGTTCTCGAACGCAGTCATTCCTGATCTCATAACCAATGGTTACATTAGGGAGTATGTCGCTCATGTTATTAATGGTTTCTATAGCGTACACCATAACTTCAGCCGACCTCACACCATTAGAAAACAGTATACCATCGCATCCTGTGGAACTTTCAGAACGATAGATTGGGAAAATACCACCAAAAATAATGTCTCCGGGTTTTTGGAGCGTTACACAAGCACGATCAGGGATAACAGAAGCCGATGACAAATAAACCAGCAAAATAAAGATGAAAGCTGATACTTTCATTTGGTTCATGGTGATCAGTTTAAAAGTGTGCCAACGGAGAGCAGCGAGAAAAACGGCAGCAGCTTTCACCAGTAAAATTATAAAGCAACTCTTTTCAGACGTATCTCCTTTTCTCTGAAAAGTCGACGTTTCAATATGTCACTCATATTTTATACCACGTTAAACAGACGCCAACCAATCATTTTGCAATATTGAGTCCAAATAAAGTAACATCGCATGTCAAAAATGTAACCCATGGAAACTGTTGAATGAGATTCTTGAGAGCGATTTCAGGAAAAACGGATTTCTCAAGGTTCGGCACTCAAGTTTTCGATAGATAAAGTGTAGCCGTGCAAAAGACAACGATGGAAAATGACATAATATGATTGACACATTGGATAAACAAATCTGATAAAGAGTTACATTCTAAACAGCAATAACTTTACTGGATGTGCAAATTGTATGTTACTTAGTAGATAATTGAATAAATATTTTATTTTCAGGTTTTTAATTTAATTTCTGGGAGCATGAAATTAATTTTTCACAGGCATTGTTAAAAATCAATATCAGGCCATTGGCAATATCTTTACACGGCTTCAAATAGATGTATTACATATTCCTAACGCATTGTACTTTTGATATTGATTGTACAAATTGGAAATATATTTAGAAACCTAGAAAAAAGTCCAAATTGTGATCCTTCGCTGTATTATGTAACTATGCCATGCTTATCAATTAGCTTTACTGATTTTTGTTCTTCTGTACGGAAACGCTTACCTACGATTTCTCAGGATACATTCCATTGCATTTGTAATAACAATTAGGATAAGTAGAGTACTTGGGAGTTAAATTGAAAGGATCAATTAATAGAGAATATGACTGAGTAGTCCCAGGAACAGCCGAAGTTCTAGCACTATTAATATTGGACAACTTTCATTTTAATTTTGACAAAACTGTAACACCTTTTAATAAAATAATTATAAATACAATATTTTTTATTTGAATTTATGGGCACTTGTTCAAATTTTCTTCTGCTTTTTTAACGTAATTAATTTGTGACTAAAGAATTGTATTGTTCAAGTATGTAATTTTAAGTGTTCCATTTATTTTTACAGGTTTTAATTGGCTTTCAAGAAATATTAGAGAAGATTTCAATGAAGCTATTTTGATTGAATGCCATAGTTTTACGATGGACTTTATATAATGAAATTTAAATTAGTTTAATTGTGTTGAACATGAAATTTTAATCACGAGATTAACAACACAGCGCTACTTATGTTAGGTGCGAAGCAGACATAACAATGTTAGCAAATTTAATTGACTGTTCATGAAGTGGGTGCTACATTGAACCTAGCATTTCTCCTAGAGATCTCGAGCCTATAAACAATATCTTTTGTTTCTCATTACAAAACATAATTGTTAATAGTTGGTTTCGGTGTGTCCATCTGTCTCCCACTGAAAATATTTGTACTGACTACTTTTTAATAGTGTGAATATTCAGGTTACTTCCAAATTAAAAAAAAAGTCCAGAACTAATATTGTATTATAATAATAAGGAAAATTGTAATTTTACAATACAGCTGGTTCCAAACCGCCATATGTAAAAACATTTGGACACAAATTAGAATGGAGGTTAGCATAGAGAATATTCCAATCGAAATTTATGATAAGCTTCTAATAGCGCCACCAATTTGTGGGCGTTTCTTTTTATACACTGCAAACAGTTTTGAGGAACAACACGTTCATGTATTTATATTTTGATGGTAGAATTTATATTAAAGCACCTTTGTAAATGAATTAGAGCTACATGTTAACCCGTTGTTATTGAACGGTTTACTAAATAAACGTGTTAGATGTTGATGTATCAATGCAAGTGTGAACGCATCAACACTATTTTTGCATTGGTCACTTGGTCCTTGTTAATCTTTTTTTCTCCGGTTCTACATGGTGACACAATAAAAACTTTACCCAAAATTAAAGTGATATTTTTTTCCACTTTCTGTAATTCGATATCTGTGGATTTTATTTAATCATTAAGAATGGGTAATAGAGCATCTTACCTGAATTTTATGTTCATTTTGGTTGAGTGGTTCTCAAGATATGTTCCACTGAACAATAAGTCAGCAAAACAGACTTGTCCACGGAGCATCATTTTTCTTAGGCATGGTTGAACACAATTGCAACATCAAAAGTAATTTATATTAACGGTCTTACCTTTAGTTTCTATCTTCCACATGTCCTCCCTGGTTTGCGATGCACTTGGTAGCCCTGGAGTGCATGTGTTAAACAGCTCTTGATGTTACACGCGTTCTCCTAATTGCGGTAAATGCATCGTTTATCCGTCGTCGTAGTTCTGGTAATGTGTTTGTGGACCCCAGGCCCGTAGCCAGGATTTTTTCTGGGGGTGCTGATTTTTCCAAAAGTGGACCTTTTTCCCAAAATGTGGACTTTTTCACAATAGAGGGGGTGTAAATTTGGCAAAAGTGGACCTTTTTGCCCAAATTTTGCCCTTTTTTGACCAAAAAAGCCTAAAAACCCTATTTTTTTCTAGCTCGCTTCGCTCGCACACATCATCTTTGTGGACCTTTTTGGAATTTTGGAGATTTGGGGTGGGTACATCGCACCCCCGCACCTCCCCTGGCTACGGCCCTGGGAGACCCTCATTGTAAACTCTAGCTTTTACATCATGTCACCCAATAGCCAAAAATCTAGCGGAGTTAGATCCGTTACCGAGGGGGCCATTCCACCGCATGCCCTAATCCAATGATCCGATTTGGAAGAGTTCCTGAGGCGGTTTTTATAACCATTACAGATCTGTGTGTTGGTGCACCGTCTTGCTGAAACCATGCACGACGAATTGCTCCATTTCTTTGCTGCTGAAAAATGCGCCGCAACTCTGGTTCCAAATGTAGATTAATGATATTGAGATAACCGGAACCATTCAAATTTCTAGCAATAAAAATGGGACCAATTAGGTTATTGTTACCTGTAACAGCTGCTAAAACTGCAACTTTCCTGCGATCATTAGACAAAATCATGGAGGGGTTCCCTTTTGGCGCATATATTCTCTCTCACATTTTGAGAGTTCACTGTGCCAGTATTGGCCAAAATTGGCACATTAACAACAACAAGTGCTATTAATAAGCGCCGTGAGTGGTCTGTGATTGCCAAGTGAAAAACGCCAGCCTACGTTTAGGATCACCTGCATCCAATTATGGCGTCTCCACAATTTTGTATGATGCCAATTGATGTTCATCACGAAACGATAGCGCTGAAATGACGATCTGGAGAATTGGCGACACGGTTTTTTTTGCAGTGTAGACGCCGAAGCGTACGCTTGTCCTTTGTTGACCATTTTTCAACAGTTCCTCTGCTCAAAGTTTTCTAATGTTACAGATAGCAGGGCTTGGTTGGTACTCTTACTCAGGAACCTGTTTGCCGTTGAAAAGCTACATAGCTACCCGTTTGGTAGTAACGCAGAAGGGCTCGTGGTTGTAGCGTAAATTGAGGTGCCATTACTAGAAGAATATTTAAAGTTCTCGTTCAAGAAAGAATCTAGCTTTAGCCACAATGGCACGCTACGTGGTGATTTTAAGATTGAAAAACTGGTATTTAGTGCAACTGCTTGCTATTATTTCAGATTGAAAGCCCGGCCGGTTGCCAAAACAATTGATGTGTGACTTATTCATTCTATCATGGAAATACCCCAGGGACAAGCCTGTTTTGCTGACGTTTTGTTCTTGACAATCTATGAAAACCAACTCAACCAAAATGAATAATTTTTTCAGACAAGATGCTCAATTACCCATTCTTTATGATAAAATAAACCACAGATATCAAATTACAAAAAGTGGAAAAATATTCACTTCTTTTGGGCTAAAGTTTTTTAGGGGTCACCTGTATAAGCCTCTTCTGGCTCGTGTTGTTGATTCACTGTGCGGTCTTATAACGCGAAGAAGAGAACTAGAAAGACCATTTGAAACGCATTTGAGTACAAAAGGTTTCTGAGGATTTATATATATAGACAGTCTGAGCGGGACCCCTGCTTAAACGGAGTCTTCAGTGCAGCAAATGGGAACGTAAGGAGGGGGTCTAGAGAAAAAACCTGCAAAGGGGTCAAACTTTTAAATTGAGCAATCTGTTGAAAAATATACCACGTATTTGTCTAACCATCAAGCATCAAAAGGCCAAGTTTGATTATCTAACAAAGTAAGTCTTAGAGATTACAGAGTAAAAAACAGCAAAAAAAAAAAAAAAAAAGAAGGTGGCATTCAGTGTGTGAAGGTGTCAAATTTTAAACTTGCTGATTGATAATAAGTGGTTGCAAATTATTCGGTGGTACTCATAGGATTAAATAACGAATAGTTTGACTGTCTTATGATTAGTTATCATATAGGGGAAAAAGGGTTCTAACTTCCTTGCATCATGTGGTCGGCTTATCTTGATTTGCAGCACTTAAAGGAGACATGAGGACATTTCCAGAAAGAAAGCGCCCAAATATTTTTCGAACTTTTTTTTTTTTTTTTTTTTTTTTGCTATTTGGAATGCTTAACAAATGTATTTGATCACACCTGAAGGAAGAAGCAGAATACGCGTCTTTAGGTAATAAGATGTGATTTACTCTAATTTCTTGCCGTGCACGACCAGAAAATCAAAGAAATGGGTTTTCTATAGGGACGATTATCATAGCAGGAAAGTACAAAACACAGGTTTTGAGGTTTCTTACCTTTAAAAAACTTAGAAAGTTCTCGTAGGTGGTCTAACCATCCAGTGCCCACTTTGAGAGAAATTCCGTTATCTAAAAAAAATCTCCTCCCTGGCATTTCGTGATTCCAACAGCCTCGATTTCTACACTAACCTAAAAAGTTGAAATTTGAATTCTATGAACCATGGCTCAGTATAGTATGTGGCGACCTTAATAGCCATACCCTTTGAAGAGATCGTGATTTGTATTTTCCCTCCGTAAACGGCAGAAATTGACCATACAGGACAGTGGCCTAAAGGACAGCGTGATACAAAAATTCCAAAAACGAACCCATCAGAATCAACTGAAATTTTGGGAAATAACCCTTTCTTGAGGATAATAGATTGAACCATAAACCAATCAAAAAAACCATAAACCAAAAATGGAGTTGTTGGATCTCGAAATTCAAACTTTAAGAATCGGTCTCAGGTGGTCCCTGTAAGGCTGTATCTATTTAATCAAGAAAACTAATCAGTCTCGAGATATGTTACACAAATCGGCTAGCTACCGGACTATTTGGCTTGTCGCTGTGACGGAGGAATGTACTTAATTTAATAACCGGGCGTCCCAGAAAAAAAAACAATCATTGACCAACGGGTTATAATTTTGGAGAAAATTGTTGGCCGTATCACATATAATAATTTCGGGCGCGGTAAATGTGGGCCAATTTCGGCCGGGGACGAGGAAAATGTTACGACAACTTACTGTAATGTGGTGTTGAACAACATGAAAAGTTTAGGTGTGTGTAATATTTTACTTTCAGGTGTGGGTGTAAAAACGTTGGTTTTTTGGCAAAAATGTGTTGTTTTTATTTAAATGGAAAGTTGCACTTTGGGACTTAAATGAGATGTACGAGACCGCTGTTCGTCTTTGTACAGATGTTATCGGAAAAAGGCGCTTCTAGAGAGCGGAATATTTTTTAAATCGCGTATAGTTGTATTGAAAATAAATGTTGCTTGCCAACAAAGAAATTAGTGAGGGATTAGCGACTTGTGAAGCGAGGGAAGTGGTAGACCC